>CM037853.1:140583175-140620878 GCA_021234595.1 Delia radicum | reverse complement strand
GTATTAGTTCACTCTGTCTCTACTGATAAAAACAATACACTGTGAATGCTGTGATTGACGAACTCCACTTAGCCACACTCATATGACATGTCCATTGTGTCCGTTAAATTTTAAATAAAAATGTTTTCTTCATGCTGTAAAAAACTAATTAAAAAATTCCTCAGTAATTAATTAAAACTAACACACACCAAAAATGCTTTCTCTTCTCACTTGGCATTTTCATCGATGAATGTAGGAGGTAATCGTCCAAATATGATTGTTTGGATGTTTTGCTGCCTAAACAATTTCTGGGAAGTTATTATGTATAAAATATTCCTGGGAAGTTGTTTTGCAGCATTAAAAGTATGATTAATTCCTATGACAAGGACAATGTTAAATTCATCGATTAAAATATTCGATTAGAGTCATTCCTTGGCAGAAACAGTTTTCGCTGGGAAATTAATTACGATTGCCATTATATTACTTAAACCCGACATTTTTGCTGATTTTATGATGTTCGGATCCGAAATTGAGGGTAAATGGCCACATATGGCTCACTCATGACCACATATTTAGTTCATATATTGATTTTTTATATTTTTTTGTTGTTTGCCTCTGAGATCCACCAAAATTAAACACTATGATTTTTGTTTTGCTGCGTAATAAAAATCAAATAATAGTTTTTATTTAATCGAACCTTAGAGCCAAACAACAAAAATCAAAAAACGATTCCTTATCAAAGCTGACGACTGTTACTTAGGCATTCATTTGATTATTTTTGTAGATTGTAACATTCCGGAACTTGGTGTTTCAATTTAATTTTCAATTAATATAAAAAGAAACAGTTCAATAATTATTAAAGTAAATAAGTAATTTTTCTTCTATTTTTTAGTTTTGTTTGACAGAAATTTCAACCATTTCTTTTTGTTTTGAAAAAAAAAAATTTATTAAGATTCTAAAATGATAAGTTTAAGTTAAAGATAAGAACAAAAATTGTGAACGAATTTTAACTTTAAGGGCCGTTATTACAACTTGCCTTTAAAGTAAATGTTAGTAAAAAGTAACTTTAGCTAAAATGAGGAATAAAGTGAGCTATAATGTTTTTCGTTATTACAACTTCCCAATAAAATAAAATTAATATTTTTGATAATGTGGCAGCACCAAACTAAAAACCGATTATTGGTTTATGAATTGGTTTATAAAAATACGTAGTGGCAACGTACTTTTATTTGTTTGTTTACAAACAAACAATAATTTGTGAAATTCGGTTGTGAAATTCGTATTTTCTTCTTTTTCTTTATAGAGCAGAAAATATGGTAACTTTAAACACATAAACCTTACGTTTAAAGTTAAAGGCAACAATATCTTCCCTTTAGCTTCTCGGTCACTTTTAGCTTAAGTATACTTATAATAACGAAAAACTAATAATCTGTCAGATAACATCCGAAATTTAGCTATTGACAAGTTGTAATAATGGCCCTAAGCTTATATACAAAAATTGTACAATTTAAAATATAAAGTTATAGTTGAATTCTAAAGTTACTTTCCAATAGGAATAATTCTAAACGTAAAAATTATTTTATATATTGATTTTCATATTTTTTTAATTTTTATAAAAATTATACTACAAACAAATTAAAATGCACTAAAAAGCAAAAAATATTCATTTATGACAACAAATGAAGACTAAGATCGAAATAGGTATTACATGCTTTATTTATTTTTTGTTTAATTGGCTCCTAACAAAAAAGGCATTTAAAACATTTGTATACATTTCTAGGAAACTTTTAATCAGACTTTAAAAACAACCCAGTAAAATAGTAAAATCCAAATAACAGGTTGCAGAAGAACTTATATTGTATTATAACAGATTCCATGTAACATGGTGATAAAAGAAGCTGTTCTAGGACGGTCAAAAAGGTAATCTGTTCTAAAAATTTTGCTGGTAATTGCTAAACAGTCCTAACTGTCTAAAAATGTTGTATGGGGGGGTTTTATAATAGCATAATATATGTGTGGGAAAAACGGAGTAAAATGCTTTTATTTCTCACTCAAATATGGCGGTGGAATTAGTGACTACTATGTTAAAATATTTAGTATGATCGGGTTAAAAATGCGCAAAAATCAATTCTTCTTCTCGTTAATCGTCCAAAACAGGTATTAAAAAATTGGTCTCAGGTAAAACTGCTTTTTTGAAAATTGATTAAAAAAAATTTAGTTCTACATTATATCGAACAAAATGTACTCTCTTTCAAACTCCTCACAGGAGTGAGGATTTTTGATTTGAATTAGTTCAATTCTCCTTCTACATTGGTCCTCTGACGAATTTCAATGACGCGTAAATAAACATGTATGGACATGTCAGGAGACAAAGTCTTCATTAATTAGCGAATGAAGACATTTTTAATTAATAAATAAACATTGCACGGTTTTATGTTTAACAAAAAACAAGTGATTTTGAATTTGAATAATCTCGCTCACATCATAAAGAAATTTATATTTAGTTAAACATATCCAATTTAGCGGACTATTTGTGCACATGTATGAAAATCAGTTTAGATCTGATAATGTAAACTATCAAAATTTAATTTAAAGCGAGTGAGAGAAAGAAAATGCTATAACTCCATAATATATCATAATTTGTTCATAATTAATTATATAATCTTGGATAGTGCCATTACAACAAGCCGCAGTATTACTGGGCACAAAACAAAAAATATCCGTTTTCAGGCAAAATAGCCGAATCTGAATACTGCATTGTACTTAGAACAGTACAGAAATATTTGGCTCTTGGTTAAAAATTTACGATTGTTACAACACGTGTTGCTAATAAAACTTAAAACTTTTAGCAAAGTTGCCCTCATCAACCAATCCTCTATGAAATATAGAGTAAAATTCCTAAGCGGTGACGGTTTAGATAATACAAATAAATTGTATATAAAACTAAAATTTCAAAAATGTTGGCAATTAAATATAAATTTGCATAAAATTATTTTCAATAAATCACAACTTCTGTTAAAATCGATTGTATCAACTTTTTCGTATTATAGTTACCCAGCAAAAACAGACCTTACCAAGTAATTAACAGTGTAGATGGCAAAACAAAATGCTTTACTAGTTACCAGGCTATTTACTTGATCAACAACATTTGTTCGCGACGACTAAGAACTTGTGGGTGGTCATTAGACTCTCGCTTATAAAGAAGTGAGTAAAATGAGTAACCTGGAGTGAAAGAATAAGTTATTACTCACAAAAACGAAGTAAGTAGTTGCTCTTAGTAAAACAATAAGTAGTTACTCACAATATAATAAGTGATTACCTAGGAGTTATAAAATAAGGTTCTACCTTTAAATTAATTAAAAAAAAATAGTTTTTAACATTCCTACAACTCTTTGTATTGAAAACATTATGTTAATACTAGCGTCTTCAATCGGTTAAACCGTTTACTCGATTAATCTACGTATTTTAATCAAACAATTGTATGAGTAACTCGAAACGGCCAATTTCGAGTAACGAATAACTCCAACGATTTTGGTAGATTAATCCAGTAATTTGAGTAAATCAAAATATATTCATTTGAGTTCATATTTTATAAACAAAAACTTTAATTGTTTCGAATTTTTGAAATTTTTTTTTTTTATAAAATATAAAGCAATGCCTCAGTAAAAGGTTTTGTTTACATATTATATTTGTTTAGTATGGCTATAACTTTTTAGTGCCACCACGATATGGGCAATACTGTTCTTTAATTTTTGAGAAAAAAAAAAACGTTCGGCACCAAGAACAATGCCTAAAATATCACATTTTTAGCCATTTCAAAAGATATTGTTGGTAGTTGTCACCAAATTTCTTCTGAGATAATCGAAGTTCTATTATCGTGCCAGAATTTCTGTTGTTTCAATCTAATTATTGTTATCCACAACCCACACACTTGGTTGCAACAACCGAAGCATTCGATTGGCAACAAATACGGTTGCCACTTCCGAATCTTTTTTCTGTGTGTTTTTAAAAACATCCTCGAACAATTACGTGCATTATTATAATCAAACGAATTCTCGAAACTATTAAAAAAAAATGTTATTCCGAAAAGTCCAACTTACAGAAATAAAGCGAAATTTTTTAAATATCTAAATACTAGCTGAAGTGCCCGGTGTTTCCCGGGTCAACTGTGATTTTTTAATGCAGAAAAAATTTTAAGCTATTAAATGGCTTTGCTGAGGAGATTCGGCAGCCCTGGCTTCAGATTGTCTTGCTCTTTGCGACTCAAGACGTTGTTGGGTCTGCTCCAATGTTTCAGAAGTTCGTCTAATGCGAGCCTAAATGAGATCGTTTTCGGAGGCATAGTTTGTAATTTGGTTTTAGCACAAAATTATTGTCAGTAGTAATAATGCTTGAAATGTTTTACATAATTATCTTTAAAGATGTTGAATACAAAATGATGCTTTCAGTAGCAATTCACGACTATAAATTAATTTTCTTTATAAATAAAGATGTTTCATATTGATTTTATTGCATGGTTTCGAAAAAGTTTATTCTTAAAGAAATTTTTTTTGTTTTTTTTTTTAATGGACCTGTTATTGTCAAAGACGGAAAGTAAAAACAAAATTTAAAAAAAAATTAAATCGTAAAGACTTTGCGAAAAAATCAGTAGGTATATTATACGGGGGAAAAAATCTTTAAAACGAAATGGTTTTTCTTAAAATGTTTTGATTAGATTTAATACTTTCAAATTAAAAAAAATAAGCTTTATTAAAAAAAGTGGAGTTTTTTGATTCTGATATTTTTGATCAAAAGTCGGTATTGAAGTGGGCTATGGTAATGAAACTTTTACTGAGGCCTTCCTCCGGAAACTTTGAATATATTTGAGTAATTTCAAAGAAATCCGTTAAAACTAGGCGTAGAAGTGAGCGAGGTTGATGAAAACTATACTACGATCTAAGTTGAGGTCCGAGGATTATTCATGCCAATTTTTAGGAAAATCCGCTGAGAATTGCAAATTTGTATAGAGAACAAACAAACAGAAAATGAGTTTTATATATATAGATTCAACAAAAAATACAAAATCCCAACAATCGCAAAACTGTAAGATTGTATTAACTTTTTTTGCATGATTCGCATTGCACTTAATTGCTCATAATTTTCTTTCATTTATTTACTTTAAATAATGAACTTAAGAGCAAGCATGTTACAGGGTCTTGTGCCCCTATCTCGTTAAATGGTGTAATTATCCCACAGTCTGAGAGTACCTTGGTATTCACTTGGACAGACGTCTTACATGGCGAAAACACTTAGAAGCCAAGAGGCTTCATATGAAGCTAAAAGCCTGCAAATTACATTGGCTAATTATTAAGCATTCAAAACTAAGCCTTGACTCTAAAGTCATCCTGTATAATTGTATTATAAAACCAATATGGACTTATGGTATCCAACTATGGGGTACATCCAGTATGTCTAATATTGAGCTTATACAGAGGGCACAATCCAAAATTCTGAGAATCATTACGTGAGCTCCGTGGTACATCAGAAATATCAACATTCACGAGGATTTAAACATTACGTTAGTAAGAGAAGAGTTTATGGACATCAGAACGAAATATGTGGAAAAGCTCAGCAACCTCCCAAATCCGTTGGCGAGAGCCCTTACTCGAACCCAAACGCACACCAGACTGTAACGTGCAGACTTACCGCACATTTAATTTAGAAGCCCGTTCTTCAAAATGACTCCTAGGGAGTAACTAGTATTTAAGTTAGTTTTGTAAGATTTATACACTTATTGTTACCAACAATGAGTAGATTCAGTAATCCAGATAAAAAAGTATTTAAGAAAAAAAAAATTTTTTTATTTATTTTTTTCTTTCATTCGGATCTATATTTAACTTAACAATTTGACATATATTAAAAATTATATATTTTGCAAACAAAAAAATAAAATCGGACATGCATTTGCCTTCCAATTTCCTTTACGAAAAATTTTATTTTTCGTTATATTTTTCCAAGGCATAGACTGTTATGCCATATTATTTTTGATATTTGCAAAAAAAAAAAACGCTAAAAGTTATATCCCTAATGTTTTTCTTAAAGTCGAATTTTATACAAACGAAAGAAAATAAAATAAGATAAATCAGTTAAGAAGATATTTTAAATTGTAAATTAATAACCTAACGTACATATATTTTTTTCAATGAAATACATTTCGGAACTTCTGATTTTTTATTTATTTTGTGTTTTGTTATATATTTTTAAGGAAGAATTAAGTAAATAAAATTAATGAAATTATTCGAGTTAGTCGAGTAATTTTAAAATCTTATTCGATTTATAGAGTAAGTTGAATAATACAGATTGTTCTGGTATCAAATCAATAGAAATTTCACATTTGATATATAAATTACTTTTTACGTCGAAAAAATTTATATTTAGTTGTAAAAGTTTTCAAAAAAAATTAATAAATGTAATATTATGTAACCAATTATTCTGGAAGTACATATAAGTATTTTTATAGCCCATTATTAGGAAGTCATTATGTTATGTGTTAAAGTAATGCAAAAGGTAATAAACTATCACTACCATGTTTTTGCTGGGTATTCTTATCACAGTTTTTATGCATTAAAAACAAAAAATATGTAAAAATATTAATTTTTTTTAAATATGCCAACATATGCAAATACAAAGCAATGCCATTTTGCTTTAAAGTTGATGATTTAAATAAATACTTAAAAAAATAACAAAAGTAATTCCGATGTATATAAAAGCAAAAAATTAACAAAACTGTAAAAAATATTACTTGAGCCAGAGTAAAAACTAAATTTTTTTTTATATAAATAGAACATTTTTGGTTTTCAAAGATTAGTAACGTCATGATGATGGTTAGGAAAAGACTCTAGCCACGTGTTTGATTACTAAGAAGACAAGGTTGGAGGCAAAATTGGTAATTAAAAGATTTTTCGGTAAACTCTACCTATTCTGGAGACCGAAGCTTTTCTAAAACTTCGGGTTCTGATGAGATCTTTAGCCAGATCGAAATACTAGTAAATATATCGAAATACTTTGTAAATATACGTTGGTTGAAAGCTCGTTGTAAATAAAAAAAAAAAAAGTCCATATTAGTTTTAGCCTATAAACAAAGCATACATTTCCATGAAATTACTTATTCCTTAAACAGTTATAAATTTCATCGGTTTCCTTAAAATGTCGCGAAACACTAGAAAAGATCCTCAGAAGCAGATGACTTGTTTAGCCAGCGTAGTGTCGATATACCTGTATTGGAATGGTCCGAAATTTTAACCTTTATTCATTATACTAGGGTATAATATACCTCAAGAACAGTGTGTATTGCTTGTAACAAAAATAACTGTGACAACGGAAGGTTAAAAGTATCAATAATACGTAAAAATGTCCAGTTTTACCTTTTATTTAATTTTTTCGTACAAGAAGAAAACATTTTCCGACACACACAGAGAAAAATTTCATTATTTGCCATCTGAAACTTGGTTACTACAACAGAAATCAGTTAGTAAAACTAAATATTCGTTATCACAACATAATTAGGCTAATACAACATCATTTTAGTTGCACCAATTAAAATATTCTGAAATGACATTTGAATATGGTTGTACCAACCAAAATACACTTTTCAATTCGGTTCGTACTTTATTTTCTGTGTGTATAGAAAATCTGTATGTTTGAGCCCACTCTCAACAACATAAATATTTTTTGTTAGTAGACTTTAAGCAAATACATGCTATAGGCAGTTCTTAAATGTTGTTTAACACTGTTAAGAGTTCTTCATGCAAAAATGTATAACAATTATTTATTCTAAAGTTGTTTATTTGTTTCTTGTGGTTGTTAAAAATGCCTTGAAGTAAAAATGTTTAGAATTATGTATATTTTTTTCATTCTCTTATTTATTTTTAACAACCCAGTATAGAAAATGTTTACTAACAGTGTGTAGAAAAGTATTACAATTTTCATTGCACATCTCAATGCTTTTATATATGGATATCGAGCGAAATAATTACATATTGTTACTAACCACCTTATGAAAAATCTGAAAATATGTGGTTACCTATGCTTACTAGTATGTACAAAAATAATGGAATGTCGAGATAGCTCAGATGGTAGAGGTCTTGACTGACAACCTGGAGTCCCCTGTTCGAAAAAATATATTTTAATTCAATTTAGTTTTTTTGAAAATTTATTATTTAACTCATTATTATGTCCATACTTGTAAGGTATAGGTAACGACACATTTTTCTATTTCAGATTAGGTGGTTAGTAATGATGTGTCATTATTTTGCTCGACAATAATTAGATTTGTAATGACTATTGTAAGTACTTGATATAACTAAATATGTTCTTATTTTATAACCACTTATATTGCAATGCTTTTCTACACTGGGTTGATATAACACAATTAAAAATTGTATATTATAGTGGAATATTAAAAAAACTGTATATCATTTTGGATAAAAAGATATCTTGAGCCATTCGTAGTTATGTGTATTTAGGTATATATCGTTCCATTCCAGTTAAATGTGGATCTTCTTTTGGACAAAACTATACACTTATCTTGTCACGAAACAGCACTCAAACGATATGCATAATTGAGATAATTATAGATAAAAACCAAACAGATTTTGGGAGTGCTTATAGTTACTACCGTCTTTTGAAATTGGCATTCTTAGTGTTTTTTTCGGAATCTTGGACAAAGTATTATTTAAAATTTGGCCATTTTAAGCATATTATTGGAAAAATATAAATAAAATTTCACAGAGTAATTTCCTTTAGGTTCAAACAAGACATTTTAATTAATACTTGCAGTAAATTATGATGTGGTTGAACAAAATTACTCTATGGAAATTAAAAAATTTTTTTTTTCAATAATAAGCTCAGTATTATCAAACTTTTGAGCCCAATTTTATGCAAAAGTTAAAAAATACGGGTGCTGAACCATAACTATTCTCGAAATTTTTTTGTTATGTTTTCCAAAAGCAACTGGATAATACGCATTGTTTAAGTACTATAACGTAAAAATGTCCACTTTATAAACAAAATGAATACGTCAAATCGACTTTTGATAAAACTACAAAAAGGTTTATGTGTAAACGTATGTTTCTTAATATTTTTGGATGGACTTAACGGATATGATGGAGTGAATATACATTTATATGAAATTGTGTATATTGTCATACAATTATGTACAAAAATATTACATTTAGTGTAATTTTATTAGACTAAAAATCAGATCCATTTATATTTTGATGAATAAGCTTACATACAACCTTATAATATTACCTAAAACGCAAACTGCCCTAACTAACATTTTATTAATTTTACAAAGGAAATGTCATAAACAATTTTGAACATTTTTACAGTTCTTTATAAAATTTTTAATCTGTGTTTATGTAGTTGGAAAGATGCAATTTTTTTAATTCTATTACCAATTCTTTGTCTTTAAAATATAGTTATGCATAGTAAAGAATTGCAGAATTGGTTTATTGAACAAAATTAAATTTGTGCACTCACAAGAACTTTTCCTTAAAAAAATCAACAGTTATTTAAAAGTTTAATCGGTAAAGTTGTTGCAATGGAATATACAGCTAAATTACCAAAGAAACATATTTTTTAACGATCTGTCTGTTATTCAACAAAAACAAAAAAACAGACTTCGGTAATAGTTAAAATATTCAGTTAAAATTTTCTTTTTAAAACAAAAGTTGTTATATTATATTGAGTATTGAAATGTTTTTATGGATTTTGTCAATTAATATTCAACAGTTGAAAATAAACTAAAAAATACAATTGTTTTAAACGAAAAGTAGATGTAATGTAATTTGAATATTCAGTAGTCTTTACGGAAAAAATATTGTGAGTGTGATAAAATTAAGTTTTTTTAAAATTATAATTTAAAATCCTGAAAAAGGTAAAATCGGATGACATGTGCTGATGGCATAATAAAGCAATAACGTGAGAATAAGAAATATTTTGTTAAAAGACGAATGAAATCTTTAATTGCCAAAGCAGCCGGATTTCTGAATTGTTTATCTGCATAAAAATGGTAAGAGGGTAAACGCAAAAAAATCACCAACAAAAAATGTTGTTTTTATTAAAAATAAACTGACAAAAATTTGAAAATGATTCTACGTAGGTGACTTTCTGGTCCGCTATAAAGAAATCTGATTCAAACGCCCTCTTACAGTTTAAACTTCACATTCTAGCATATGCTTCAACATGTTATTTTCCAAGAAAAGCCACTTATAATTTAAAAATAAGTTTACTACTAAAAAACGGAAACAGTAATATTGTGTAAAGTAAATATAAATTTAACTTGCACCGAAAATTAAAGTAGAATCGGCTCAGTTGCGATATATGTCCTACAAAGCTTTAGGATTTGAACAAATAAAAACTTAAATTTAGTTGTTAACAAAATTTCGTTCATGTTAGTAGAAAAAGAAATTGCAAAAGAAAAAATGTAAAATAGAATTGAAGCGCTTATTGTAAAAACTTGATAAGCCACATTTTATTTTCCGTTGGTTTTTGCCTTCTATAGGTTTACAAATGCAAAAAAAATATGGCATTTTCAGGACGTCTATACTCTAGGTACTTGGAATAAGTATTTAATCCAGACTTCTATTAAATATTAATTCATGGATGTCTATAAAACAGCTAGAGTCCATAAAATATATATATGTGGCTTATCAAGTTTTTACAATAAGCTCTTCAAATACATTACTAAAAGTATTTCTAAGTGTACTAAGTAAAACTTTTAATAAAAATTATTAAGTGAATAAATTTTAACACACTCGTACTCTATCATACATAATTTCCACGGCACATTTTCATTTAAAAGTAGTTTTATATATTTTTTTAAATAAATTGTTTATAAGGCTGTAACTTTTTTATTTCCGTGAATTTTTTGCTAAAATTTTTACAATGTATACAAAAAGTTCAATTGAAGGGCCTGTTGTAAAAACTTGACAAGAAATATTTTATTTTTAGCTTGTTTTCCCCTTTTTAAGGTTAAAAAATGCAACAGTTATGACTTTTGCAGGACATTGATACTCTACGTGCTTGAAATGTGAGTTTAAGCAATAAATCCATCAAATATTAATCAATGGATGCATAGAAAACGGCGAAAATACATCAAACAGTAAATGTAGCTTAGTAAGTTTTACCAAAAGGCCCTTCTATTCTAAAATATAAAACAAAAAAAAAATACAAAAATTGTAAAAATGTATCTGTTTTGTGGACAATATTGTGTTTATAAACATTATTTAGGGCTTTTGCGTTTAGCATGTAAACGTTCCTGCAGTTAGCTCTTCTGTATTTTGTTAATAAAATCTCGATTTTTTGATTGGATGAGTCTAAATTTGTGGTCATGTATTTTGATGCAGTACATCAGAATCAATCAATTTTTTGTTAGCTAGGGCAGTTTGAATTTAAGCTAATGATACACAATTATATCAGGTCAAAATATGTATACAAATATATATTCTTTTTAATAATTGGATTTATTTGTATCAGTTTAGATATAAACTGATGCAATTAGTAAACAAACTGATACAATTTTATTTAATTCTATTGGGAAGTAATGCGGATAAATTTGTACTGTGCATTTATTTAATAGCATCAGATTAAATCTAATCCCGTACAAATATATACAATTATTTGGGCTCATATTTTGGATACAATTTAATAATTTGAAAAGATTACATATAGCGTCACATAGAAATTGATATATAAAGCTCCATATCAATTTTTTTTATCGGGATATTTAAAAAAGTCTTTATTAGCAATATTTTACCACGAATACTTCCTTAGAATTTTTAGAAAACTTAATTTTTTTAAGTATTTCATCGTCTGGTGCAACCGAATTGGGGGCTGTGGCAAATTAATTCGATTGTGACAACTAAATTCGGTTGGGACAACCGAAATTTGGGACAAAATCTTTGGATGAAATTTTCGAATTTTTATGAGAGTGTACATTTCTTTTTAGCTGGATAGTTGGTATGGAAAGCATCGTAGCTATTGCTCTTTGAAAATGCATTCACACTAAAAAAGTCTGTAAAAGTTACAGAAAAGTCTGTAAGTGTTACAGAAAATTTTGCTAATATGCCAGCACATCCCTTTGGCAATTTTAGCAAAACATGACTGCAATTTTTGGTGAAGTAAAAGTAGTAAAAGAATTAGAAAAAGTTACTTAAATTTAATAAAATTTTGCTAACCCCTTAATGTAAGTCGATATTCTAAAACCAACCAAATTTTGTACTACATCTTAATGATAAATATTAGAGAATAAAAAAATAAGAAATACAATTGATTTATCTTGAATAAAATTATTTTCGCAAACTTTATGAAACTTTTTTAAGAAATGCTGAGGATCTATGAATCATTTGTTTTCAATTTTTAAAAATTCTTCGTCGTATTTATGAAAACTTCGTAAATTTGATGAAAAAATTAGTGACTAACGATTTATGAAAGATTTTCCTCCATATGATAAAACTGTTTGCTTTGAGTGTAGTCAATATTAAGTTTTTAATTTATGTAGTTTTAGCAAATCAGGTTTTTAAAGTTAGTAAAATTAAATTAGTTAAGAAGATGTCTTAACTTCTAAATATATTTTGTATTTTGTATTTTGATGCTGAAAACGAATATTTTGAAAGTTTTTAAATCAGTTATGAAAATGAAATTTTATTCAAGTTCAAGGCCATACTCTATATTTCTTTATTAGGATATTGTCCTAACAAATAATCTATAGAGTTTTTTGTTTTCAATTTATTAATTGACCAGTTTCAATAATTTGTGGATGATTCCATTTCGGGGATTTTCTAGGTCCCCATCATCAGAACATGTTGATGATGGGGACCTAGAAAATCCCCGAAATGGAACCATCAACAAATTCTTGAAAGTGGTCAATTAATAAATTGAAAACAAAAAACTCTGTAGATTATTTGTTAGGACAATATCCTAATAAAGAAATATAGAGTATGGCCTTGAACTTGAATAAATTTTCATTTTCATAACAGAATTATAGGTCGAAAAAACATAATTTTTATTCTTTAAATAATAATTATAACAAACTTTTGAAAAAGACAAAACATAGTCTTAGTTTATTTCCCCTCGCACACATTGTATTTTATTTTTAAATAAAAGTAACAAAGGTGGAATATAAACGAAAAATGTATATATTATCTCTGTCAAAGACAGAGTCTATACAAAATCAAATGTTTTCAATTTTTTAATTAGTAGTGGAAATTTTATTTTCAGTCTCAACTTAATTCTCATTTGTTTTAACAAATGGGATATATAAGTGTTTGAGTTTGTAAATGAGGTTACCACTGCTTTCTAAACTTTTTGGGGACCTAGAAAATCCCCGAAATGGAACCATCAACAAATTCTTGAAAGTGGTCAATTAATAAATTGAAAACAAAAAACCCTATAGATTGTTTGTTAGGATAAAGAATAAAGAAATATAGAGTATGGCCTTGAACTTGAATAAATTTTCATTTTCATAACATAATTATAGGTCAAAAAACATAATTTTTATTTTTTAAATAATAATTATAACAAAGTTTTTAAATCAGGCTAACGGTTTTCGAGATATTACGATTTGATTTTCTCTAAAAATGGCATATTAGTCCTCTATTCTCGAGAATTTTTAAAAACTAATTTAGAATTTTTTCCTTTTGCACTCAAATACTACACAAAACAAGCTTTCATTTGATCATAATTATGTCTGAAATTAGAGATGACGTAGGACAAAAAATATTTTTTTTTAACAAAATTTTAATTCTTTGTTCATATATGAGAGACTTTGTGCGCAGGTCGCCAAGGGTTAAGTAATCTAAGTAATATTCAGTAGCAGTTGTTTTAACTATTATTCCAGTTCTTTTTCTATGAGAAAATAAGAAACGACTATTTTAGAGAGTAATTTCAATAAAAAACTAACCAAAAATTCGTTACAGTTGTTTTGAGTAGTTATTTTAGTATTTTAATAAAGAACTACCAAAACAGTAATTTTGCAGTTAACAGTTAATTTTGGTTTGTTATTTAAAAATCTTAGAATATGTTGAGTGTTTGAAAGTTCTCATTTAGTTTATATTTGCTATTATTGATATATTCATAGTTAGCAAATAATAATCAGAAAATTTCATTGCATCTCCAATGCATAAAAATGTCATAACTGAAATACCGTTTGGAATTTTGACTTTGCATTTTAAATAGGATGTAAGAAAGAAATACAATACTTTATTGTAATTAGATGAAAAAAAATAATAAAATATATACTATACTCGTACCGATATTATAGCTATTAAAAACAGTAGTTTTTACAACTTATGTAGTCGTTTTATGTTCATTGTTTTCATTACCTTGTTGCTCGTTTTTATCGTATATAAAATTCATTTAAGGCTAGTTGTGTTTGACTGCTTCGTTAGTCGTTTTTAATACCATTGTAGTTTTCTTTATCAATAGTTAAAAATTACCGTTTTTGTCCTTTTTATGCTAGAGTAGACGGGATCCCGGGATCCCGTGAATTTTTAATACACATGACATTTTTTAATACCCAGTTTTAGCGAATGCCAGCACCAAATTATAAGTTCCCAGATTCAAAGGTTTATGGTACGAGCATGCAGGAGCAGACATTTCTCCAAATAAATGAGCATTTTACGCCTTTCTTTTTAAAGAACCAATATACGACTTGTCAGTGAATTAGCACATGAAACAGTGAAAACTTATTTGAAACTTACAACTCTCACTAAAAGGGTAAAGGCATGTCTTCAGAGGGGAAACTTTTCAGATTATCTAGCAGGAATTTTCAAAATATACAGTCTAAGACAATGAAAGAACAAACTTATCAAATTTTATTTTTTCGCCTTTGTACCAAAATGTCGTGACAATTCTAAAAAAACTAAACTAAGGACATATTCCAAGGAAAATATGATTTAAATTTAAAAATTTTAGCCATTAAAGACCCATACACAAAATTTAAAATACGTCGCTTAACCGGTTTTTCCAGGCCGCCAACGCACAGTGGCTGACAATCATTTTTCATTGGCCAAATTCTGTTACTTTTGAAACGATCAAAATATTTTACTAATTTTTTCTAAAGGACATTTAATTAGTTGAACTTGGCTCAATTTTAATTAAAATTGATTGAGCACTTCTTAAGAAATTCAATGTCAAAGTTGAACTTTTGATTTTTTTTTAACATTTAGCGTGAATTATAGGTTTTTTTATTTTTTATTTATTAAAAAATGTCATATTTGAATAAAATCTTCAATGTTTGATATTCCTTCACTTACAATGTAAAGGATAGAATATGATGACATTTGAAAATAACTGCCAGTCAAATTTCAACTTAATTAGTTGAACTGGCAACTGTGGTAATAATTAACAACTAAACATAGCTTTATAGAAAATAAGTTCGCAGTAAATTTCGTCATACTCAAACTAAGTTACGGCCTATTTTTAACCTAACTAGTTGAGTTAAATAGATGATGTTTACAATTTAACACTTTAAGGCACGAAGAATGTTGATGAAGGCCGTTGCGGGCTAGAAAGTTAACTCCATTCATGCAGGTGTCAAATAACTTTTTTCTAATTGTTTTTTCTGTTAATTAAAGTAAATTATCACAAATAAAATTATAATTTTTCTGTTAATATGGAAAAATATTCATGATCTTTAACCGAACTAACCAACAACTCACATACAATTTATATAGATCAACAATAAAAATTCACTATTAACCACACACAAGGTACAGTGCAAAAATTCGCTTAATATATATGCTCGACATATGTTGAAAAAAACGAATAAAATCTTCAATGTTTGATATTCCTTCACTTACAATGTAAAGGATAGAATATGATGACATTTGAAAATAACTGCCAGTCAAATTTCAACTTAATTAGTTGAACTGGCAACTGTGGTAATAATTAACAACTAAACATAGCTTTATAGAAAATAAGTTCGCAGTAAAATTTCGTCATACTCAAACTAAGTTACGGCCTATTTTTAACCTAACTAGTTGAGTTAAATAGATGATGTTTACAATTTAACACTTTAAGGCACGAAGAATGTTGATGAAGGCCGTTGCGGGCTAGAAAGTTAACTCCATTCATGCAGGTGTCAAATAACTTTTTTCTAATTGTTTTTTTCTGTTAATTAAAGTAAATTATCACAAATAAAATTATAATTTTTCTGTTAATATGGAAAAATATTCATGATCTTTAACCGAACTAACCAACAACTCACGTCATATTTGGATTTTAATAATAATTATAAACATTTTTTGCGATAATGCGAGTGTTTAATGTTTGCACTCAAAGAAACAAATAGTAAAATCATCTGAAAATTTTGCTATTATTACTTAAAAACTAACCATTTTGGCTGTCAAATTTGCAAATTTGTTTACATTAAAAAAATATTTCCACTTAAAAACATTAGCGCAATTATTCTGATTTTTTTTTTTAATTTTGATATGAAAATATATGTTTTTATTTACTGAACCTGTTCTATTTATTAAAACATTTCATATGTGGATAAAAAAAACTGCAATAGATTTTAAAATATTTGTAACAATGGGAGGTTTATGTTTATTATTATTTTTTACTAATTCTATGTTTTTCGTACTTAAATAATAATGAAAGGTAATTATAATTATTATTCATTTGATTCAAATATTGATTGCAAATATTCCATACTCTGTTTTTGTTATTTTTGTGCTGTAGTAGTTTTTTGACTTCTTAGTCTAAATTCCGATGTTCCAGTTTCCATTGATTTCGAATACTGGAGATGAACGGATCTGACGTAGCCAATAATATATTAAATAGATCTTCATTTGTGGAATTCCGTGAAATTTTTCTGGTATTGTAATCCTAATTCTATTTTTCCTGAGCTTCTTCTGATAGATCTCCAAGTGGCACCAAATGATATTTAATGACATCTTCTCCATGATAAAGGATTTTGTGAACTGTTGCAGACATATTTATCCATGGGTACTTCTTTGTATATATTTTTGCAGTTTCCTTAGCATAATCTCCAAATTTTCTAGAATCAATTTGTTCATTGCACGCAAGTACTTCTAGGATAATTTTAAATCTCAAAATAAGGTTTTAAGAAACTCCTGTTATTTCAGATGCTGTTTTTGGATCTGAAAAAAATCTTCTTGCAGTATTGCCATCATTTGTATTGCCTGACCCTTGTTTTGGCTGATCTATAATCAATCCAAATTTGCGATATTCATCTTGAACATATTTCTTTTTTGAACTTCTTAACTCCTTGCTGGTATCATTGTTTTTTATTGTTCCTGAATATCCGAAATCCAAATCATTACTGATTTTAAGTATGTGTTCCATAAATCGTATTCTTGCATGTAGCGGCGATAATCCATATTCATATGCATCAGTATTACGTAATGATTTTGTTGGGACTTGGGTTAATTGGCTTGATGTTGCTTGGCATATGATGCAGCTGGATGCAGCCTTCGTATTAGTCAAAGACTGGCCTATTTTGCCCTCTAGCTTTAAATCGTAGCTTACTTCAATTTGCTGTCCATTTAACTGTTATTTTAATGGCTGTAGTGTTTTGATTTGGTCGTTGATAGTTTTAACTTGTTTGAGTTTCTTTTTTTAATTCAAATTGGAAGTTTTTATTTTTAAAAGGTTTTTTATCCACATATGAAATGTTTTAATAAATAAGAAAGGTTCAGTGAATAAAAATCCATATTTTCATATCAAAATTAAAAAAAAATTCAGAATAATTGCGCTAATGTTCAGCAGATTTAGTTTGCTAAAATTAACAAATTTGTCAGAAATAATAAATTTTTCTGTAGTAATAGCAAAATTCTTAGATAATATTACTAACTTTTTTTTAAGTGTAAATATTTTTTTAATGTAAACAAATTTTGCAAATATGACAGCAAAAATGGTTAGTTTTTAAGTAATAATAGTAAAATTTTCATTTAATTTTACTATTTGTTTTTTTGAGTATAAAGGCTCAGTTATGCGAACGTTGCTGTAACGTATCTATACTGTATGAATCAGCTGTTCGTTTTTGGTATACGAAAAGCAATGCAAACGCTTACCGAAATTTAATGAACCGTAGTTGTAACGTATCGTAATGTAACATTCTGTATAAAATAGAATTTTATTCCGTTGTTACGTGATATTTGTAAAGCAGTGATGGCCTGCTTTTGTGTTAAATTAAATGCGGGTATTTTCGCCCTTTTTTTGGTACTTTTTTTTTTAGTAATAATATCTTATAATAACTTATAATACATCATATTTCCATATATGTATATATATGTATATATAAATAAACACATACACATACAATAGAAATGTGAATTATATAAAAAGGTATCAAACCTTGTTTTGTGTATGCACATTTACAAAATAATATATGTATGTACATGTGAATGTATATGTTAAAATACATATCTCTTTATTGTACAACTACAATTAAAACATCAATTATTTAATTATTAATGTTTATATACACACACAAAATACTGTTTTAATACCATTTAAATCACTTGGTACTTTTTCTGCATTTTGTACTTTTTCTGCACCCTTTGAACATTTTGGATATCAATCACTGTGTTGTAAACAGCTGTTTGCTTTTCATAAAAAAAGAAACAAACAAAATAAAGAGAAGTGAATGTGGTTTAGAATATTTTTTAATTCAATTAAAGTAATTTAAAAATTTAAACCAACTACCTGAAAATGGATGATGAACATCTTAGACACAACAAGCTTGAAAAATATTTTGTATTTGTTTTATGTGTGTATATTAGGGTGGTCCTTATATTGCACTTTGTCGATTTATGCTGCTCATTAGTTTACAATTATATGTTAATAAAAATGCAAATAAATTAATTCATATAAACTACTTAAAAAAAATATGTAATAAAATATTTTACTGCGAAAATTAATTCAAATACAATTTTTGTGAATTTTGTGCACAGCGAAGTGTTAATTTTGAAAAAAATTTAACTACTACAAAATTGTATTTACCACAAATTACAATATTTTGTGATTAAAAAAATATATTTTCAGTTTATATGGGGCATTGATTTTAGAAACACCATTTTTTTGCCCTGTGGTAAACATGGGTTAACGACGTGCATATAACTTCATATTTTTTATATGTTTAGTTCCATTCTAGTAGAATACAAAAAACGTACTTTGGTAATTAATTTCAAGCATTTTAATTTTTTTTATCAATTTTAGCATAAAGTTCCAAATTTTCTAAAATGTGTAGTTTCGCTACCGGGCTAACATAGGTTAGCAATGTTTTTCAATTGTACTTATTTTTTAAGGCTATTTATAAGCCAAATAAGTAAACAAAATATATTTATTAGTTATTAGTAACTATCTGGAATTTTTTAAATTAATTTTTGAAAATTTGGCATAAAATTTTGATTTTCTTGAAATCCGCCATTTTGAAATGGGTATACCCGAAAATTGAAAAGATAGATTTTAATTTTTTTTTTTATTTTTAGTACACAACTAATATACTCTAAAATTAATAAAGAAAATTAACATTTTTCGAAATTTTGTTTAACAAAATTTAAAAACAAAATCAATTTAGAGGTTTGAAAAATATGCTATTTGTTACCTTTTTTTGGTACCGGAATAACAAGGGTTAACGATATCCCAAAAACTTTATATTTTTTATCAGAGTATCTCTGGGCAAATGTAAATCAAAAAGTATTTAGGTTTTGATATATTCATAAATTTTAATTTATATTTTTTTTTTCAAATTTTGGCCATTTTGGGCCAGGAGCTCAAACTTGACCAATTTGAGCAGCATCGTAGGGTTAATCGATTTTGCTCAAATTTTTAGAATTTACTTTTTAGACATCGTTTCACGTTTTTAGGGTTGGGAGCAGCATAAATCGACAAAGTGCAATATAAGGACTACCTTAATGTATATGAATGCAGTGTTGGTTACTAATGTCAAAAACATATGGCACGTTTTTAATTGTTCTATAAGTGCACCAACGTGCTTACATTACGATACGGTCCGTTACGGATACAGCAACGTTCGCATAATTGAAGCATAAGCATCAATGTTCCCATTATCGCAAAAAAAGTTTATAATTATTATTAAAATCCAAAATCCAAATATGACATTTTTTAATAATAAAAAAATTAAAAAACCTATATTTTACGCTAAATGTTAAAAAAAATCAAAAGTTCCACTTTGACCTTGAATTCCTTAAGAAGTGATCAATCAATGTTAATGAAATTAAAACTGAGCCAAGTCAACTAATTACCTGTCGGTTGGAGCTCCATGCAAAATTTCAAGTTCATAGCTTCAGCGGTATAGACTAGACGATGTTGAGTCATTCAGGCCTTACTGACGGCCTGAATGACTCAACAGTAACGTTATTGTTTAAAGTTATAGGAATACTTTATTAGGATGGAAAGCGAATTATTTTTTAAGGAACTTGTTTCAATAAATTTGTTAATCCTTTTAAGTGAACGTTTCTGTGACTTAAAGTTTCATATTTCTGCCTTAATAGAATTCCATATGTCATATAAACTTGAATTTCTATCATCTAAATCCCATTTATACCAATATTTTATAAAAACCCAAATTTAATTTCATGTAATTTTAACTACAATTAAATATTTTTAAAAACCCAAATCTAGCGGATGCCTGCACCAAAGTATAATTTCCTAGATTCAACGGTTTATACTGTGTGCTTTGACAAACAAAACATTAGGATCATTACTTTAGCGGCTTTTATTTAGGAGCAGACATTTCCTAAAGAAACCCGCATTTTACGCGGGTTTCTTTTAAAAGTTCCAAAATATAAAGTATAGCACATACTACAGTCTACAAATATTTGATATTTAGGTTTCTTACTAAAAGGCTATAGCCATGCCGTCAGTAATTCTTTTCACGCCTCCTAGTAGCAATTTCCAAAAATCCTGTCTATACGGCTAGAAAAACGATCTTATAAAATTTTATTTTTTCGCCTTTGTACAAAAATTTTTATTACGTTCCTTGTAAAAATTCTAAAAAGAACCCTATCAGTAATTTAGGACTTATTCCAAGGAACATAGGATGTATATTTAAAACTTTTAGCCATTTTTTGCGCAAACACCAAACGGTCACATAAACGGTTTTGGCAGGAGCCAAGGGACAGACTGTACCCCTTTTTGGGACTTCCGTAGAAATTACCAAAATTTCTGTTTTATATGGATTTCTACGCGGGATCAGGAACCAACATACCATATATGAAGATCCTCCCTTAAGCGGTTATTGCAGGAATGGATTTAAATACTTTAAACTCTATTTTTGCACTCATAGAAATTAACATGTAAAAATAGCAGAAAAAGCTACTTAAAATTAGTTATTAAACATTAAAATTAGTTATTATTAGGTAAAAATGAGTTTGCAGAAATAACTGCTAAATTTAGCAGATATTTTTGATAAATATTAATCAAATAAGAACACAAAAAATTAATCCGTTGACTTTACAAAAGTTTAGTTATCTTCGATATGGATTTTAGTTAATTTAAAATAGCATTTTACTGTAAAATTAGCAAAAACTTTTACTAAATATTTTTAAATAAAAAAACTGTAGTATTAACAAAATTTTTGATATATTTACATCAAATTTAGTAGAATGAAAACAACAGTTTCAACAGACATTTTTACTAAAAAATTGTAGATTGCTGATTTCATAAGGGAAGAATTTTATTCGCATCAAAATTAACTAAAAAAAACTTTAAAAATTTAAATATTTTTTAATGGTTCTTTTGTCTACTAATATTTAATATATGTTTTTGTTGATTTTAGCAGATTATTTTGTTACTTTTAACAAAGTAAAATTTAAATCAAATTTAACTACATATTTGTAAATTCAACATATTTAATCTGGTAATACAAGTTTCATATAATTTTTATTACAAATAAAAATTATGTTTTTTTCGACCTTTAATTGTGCAATGAAAATGAAAATTATTCAAGTTCGAGGCCATACTCTATATTTCTTTATTAGGATATTGTAATAACAAATAACCTATAGAGTTTTTTTGTTTTCGAATTTATTATTTGACCCTTTCAGGAATGTGTTGATAGATCTATTTCGGGAATTTTCTAGGTTCCCATCATCAGAACACGTTTTGAAAGAGGTAACAATCCCATGCCAAACATCAAACATTCATATATGCTAGTTTACTCACTATATGAGAACTAATATATGAGCTAGAAGTTAGAGATTATCACCATTGATCAAAAAATAAATTGAAAACTTGTTTATTATGTGCAAGGTCCGTCCACCTATGGTGGATATTCAATACACGTTTTTTGTTTTTTTCCTCCTTTTTATTTTTTTGTTTTGTCTATAAACAAAAACAGGGGGAGTAACTTGTACTTTGTCTTTTATACAAGATCTATCAACACATTCCTGAAAGGGTCAAATAATAAATTTGAAAACAAAAAAAAACTCTATAGATTCTTTGTTAGGACAATATCCTAATAAAGAAATATAGAGTATTACCTCGAACTTGAATAATTTTCATTTTCATTAATCTGGTAATTTTTGCATTTTTTTCTGAAAGCTCATTGTTAACTACTTTTTAGTAGATTTTTTGTTATTTTTACAAGTTTATTTTAATTTATTTAAATTTAAAATACTTTTTAAATGAGCTCCTTCGGGATCCCAAATTGGCGATCATGCAGTGGAGTTTAAAGAGTAATGGACATACACAGATGATTTATAAAGTTCGTATGATTATAAAGTTCGTTACCAAAAAAAGATAATCAAAATCTAATTCATAAAAAATAAACTTCAAAAACGCCTTAATCGAAATAAAGATGTTTATATTTCAAACCAATTATAAAGAAAATTTAAATCTATGTTTTTAGTGTTAAATACTACTACAACGTCAACACCAACATTTAAATATCGTACAAATTACGACATCAACTATACAACTGGAAAAGCTGTTTAAGACTTATATAAACAATTTTCTCAAATCTGAGCTAAATTTTAATGGCGAATACAAATCTGCAATCAAAAATAAACATTAATTACTTTATTTAAAATTACTCTCGTTTTTCTAAGAGTAAAAAAAAGAAGATATTTTGTGGTATTTTTCTAATTACCTGAACACAATGTCATTGAAAATTTCAATTGTTATAATTTTGCACTAAAAAATAGTCAGTTGCATCTACTTACCAAGGACTTTCATAACATATGATTATGTATTTAATTTTAGAAAGGATAATATAGATATTTGCGGTTGAACTAACATTTTGACTTTTTTTGGTTTTCGCTAATATTTAGCTTTTTCAAAGTCATTTCTTAACAAAAATTTTATCTCACATAAAACGACATTCCACACTAATATATTAAAACAAAATTGACCACTTTCTTGCATGAAATTTTCCAATTTCGGGAAATCCACTACTCCGACTTAAATTTGGATAACATATTCGTAATATACGGGGAAAAATATATTAGATTTGCTATATTTCATTTCAAATTTTTCAATTGAAAGAAAAAACAAATTTTTAAATTGAAACAAAATAATAAAGCACACATTCGAAACTTGAATTTTAACCTACGACCTCTGTACAACGCTTTTTTTAAATTTTTTTTTTGGCGGATCATATTTATTTCCATAATGGCATTTTCAAAGGAATTCCAACTATTTTTTACCACTTTACTGTATCAAACTAGGCTCTTTACCTCCAAACCAGAGCAGGTTGCCTTGGAATCGGTTCAAGAACCAGTTATTTAACTAGTTCTGGGACTGTCAAACCTTACATTTTGATTGTTAGTAACCGGTTAAAAACCGGTTACAAGCAACCGGGAATAAAAGGAGCTGTTCTGTGATGTTTTCAAAGACAATCAATTTTAATAAATGCTGCTGGGTAATGCAGTTTTTATTAACTTTTCTTTTGTTTTCAAGAAAATATTCGTTGAATATTATTAATCTTATATATTATCCTTGGTGCAAAATTCATGTATTTTCTCAATAGTTTAACGCTATTTAGACTAAATATTTATAAGAATCATCAAATTAGAACAAAATTGCATCAGTATGTAGTTGCATATTTTGAGTATTTTGGTAAAAATGCAAGGTTTTGCATATTTTGAATTTTTAGTGCATATTATCTAGTTACTTAAAGTATTTATTTACTAGAAAAAATAAAATTCGGATGCATTTGCATATTTTCATTTAAAAAAAGTATTTTTTACAATTTAAAAACTTGCTGAATCGAACTACAACGTAGATTCTGCTCCAATTGAAAAAAATAGACGCCAAATTATTTTTTTTTTTTCATAATTTCTTTAGGTTTTTAAGATTTACGGTCTGTTCTTACAATACGTGTATAATTTCAGACGAACGTGTGGCACCCGAACGAATACGTTTGAGTACGCAAAGCTTTATGTTATGTTAAACAGTAGAGATTGCCATGATATGGGTTTTCGGTTTTTGTTAGCTTTTTTCATATACAAATAACATATTTTTTGTTGGTAGATGGCAACCCAACGGTGTAAATGAAATATAAACAAAAACAGCTGTTATTTGTTTGGAAAAATATTGTATTCATTTTAAAATAATTAAAGTTTTCTAAAAATTAAATTTGTATAATAAAAAAAACAAAACAAATTCACAAATAAAAATGTTGGGGTCAATTGCTTTGGGATTCTTTAAGCTAAAATTTTCAAATAAAGCAAACAAAACAACGTGTTTTATGTACAAAATGCATATTTACCTTTTTTGTTATTATCGCTGCTCATAATTATGATTTTATTAAAATTTTTAGTTAAATAACAACATTTTCGCGGACTAATGTTTACATGACGAATGCTTTTTTGTGAACGTCTGTTTTTGACGTTTCAAAAAGAGAACGAAAATGACAACTCTTACGTTTTCAAAGTGACATTCGTGATACAGAACCCCAAAGCGTCAATTGCTATGGGATTCTTTAAGCTAAAATTTTCAAACAAAGCAAACAAAACAACGTGTTTTATGTACAAAATGCATATTTACCCTTTTTTTGTTATTATCGCTGCTCATAATTATGTTTTTATTAAACTTTTTAGTTAAATAAAAAATTTTTTCCGGACTTACGTTTACATGACGAATGCTATTTTGTGAACGTCTGTTTTTGACGTTTGTGACGTTTCAAATCGCAATATAGAAACCGAAAAAAGAGAACGAAAATGACAACTCTTACGTTTTCAAAGTGACATTCGTGATACAGAACCCCAAAGTAATTTTTATCACTCGTTTAGACGAATTTTTTGAGTGACACGTCATACAAAAACAGGCCATTAATTTTTCTAAAAGGTTTACCATTTAAAACTTATTTTCAGGTTTTTATTGCATATTATTTGTTTTTAGCTGCATTTCATTTATTCCCAAATTATGACATTTGTATATAAAAAATACATACATGGCGTATGATGAATATTACTACATGTATTATATTCATCATACGCCATGTTGTCTCAAGATGTTAACTATCGTTAGATGTATTTTGTTTATTGATTTTTTTTTATTTCACTTTGCGACAGACTGAATTATTTCCATTCCCATTTAAGACCAAGGCTCACAGTTGTATTTTCTCCTAAATCTGCGAATTTTTTAGATTTATTGAGATGAAAAAAATTTATTGTATTACCAACTAAATTATATTTCATAAAAACTTCTGCTGTAAATAGTTGTAGTTGTTTGAGTTGTAATACAGTATCTTTATTTTAGTAGAACTTTCAGTTTGGACTATAGTTGTAGTTCATTTACAGAAAACAAACCACGTCAAATTACTGTATTATGATTTTACATTAATTTTTTACACTACTTTTTTTTAAGAAAATAAAACAAATAAATGCCTTTTTTTCTGCATATGTGGTTCCTTTTTACTACAACTGTGATTAATTTTTTTAATGGTAAAAAATAAATGACAATGTTAGTTGAATTTACCTAAATGTAAGTCGTCCTTTCTTTAAGTGACATTTCATTTGCTTTCAAATACATTTTCGGTGGTTTTTACCTACATAGTATTGTAAATGTATAGGAAAAGTGTAATACTTTTTAAATTATTTCACGTTAATCTTGAAAAATCTTGACCTGTTTGGATTCAGATTGGGTCGCAGTGAGACAATGTAAATTTTTCGCGGATGGACCTATTTTTGTGGAGGACTAAACAATTATGTCCCTCACATTTTTTTTGAAAAATAAAATTCCGTGAATATTACCTTGTTTACCCTAGTTCCGTTTTAATGCGTGTCGAAAATTAAAAAATCCGTCTATGTCACCTACACTCTAAAAAATGATTGTAAAATTACTATAATGGTAGTAAATTTGTATGTAAAATCAAGCACAATGCGTAAGATTAAGCACAAACTGTTTAAAAAAATAATTTACTGAAATTTGTTAGCAATAACGCACACGAATTATGGTATTAAGTATGTGGATAAACATGTTTCTGCATTTTAAGCACTTAAATATGTAAACTTACATTGAATGTGTCCAATTTTTGTTTTTATTTATTTGAAAAAATTGTCAAACTTTTTCAAACAGAAGAAAACAAATTTGTAATTCAATATAATTTTTAGTATTGGTGCAGTATTTGAGGAAAACTAAAAGCATAGCTGTGGTAAATATCTAAAAAATAAATTAAAACTATAATTAAAACTAATTAAAGAATGTGTCCGTTTTATATTCATTCTAATCATTCTTCTGAACATCTATCGTGTTTAAAACTGATGCTTCTGACAGTCCTTTCTTAATTGAATCCACACAATTTGAGACTTTATTTTTTCCAGTAAAAGGGATTTGTATTGGTCTTGCTTTTTCTATCCAGCTAAGCTTGATATTCTCTTTTAAAGGGCCATGTTGAGGCAATTGACGTTTTATCTTTTTATATTGTTGTATACCGTTTCAGATGTAGAATAACTGTAATTGGTTAGCGGTAATGAAAACCCGTTGTGAATATTCTATAACGCCGCAGTATTTAGTGGTATTTTAATGTTTTACTTTGCAATTTTTAATTATATCTAAATAACCGTTTTTTTTTTAAATTTAAAATTAAACAAAAATTAATTAGAGTGTACTAAAGAAATTATTTGTTTGTTAAAAAAAAAAAAAAATTATTCTCGGATGAGTACAAGCGGCTTCTCTTTTTTAATAAAAGGTCTATAATGAAATAGATATTATGACTGTCATGGTTGTCCGAATTTAACATTATATTTAATATTGTTTAATTCTACAGCAAAAACTATTGTTGTTTTTTTTTTTCTTTTTTATAATTGTTTAAATTTTGCGTGGAATTTCAAATTGTCCCGACGATGAGTGTTCACATACGTAAGGACACCGTTAAACAGCCGACTATTGGCACAATTATGTAATATATAATTTATTTCTGAAAATATCATTAAACAATTGGTATTCTCCGTGTCTTCCGACTTATTTTTTGCACACAGAAAAAAATTTAGCTGTTTGTCAACTGAAATACGGTCGACTCAAATTCGGTTATTATGAATTTCAGTCAGTGGGTACAATTCAATATTTGTTTGCAGTTCAGTTATTTGAACTGAATTTTAGTTGCAACACCCAAAACATTCATAAAAATATTGTAAATATCGTTGTACTAACTGAATTTATGAGTTGCTACTTCTTAAATACACTTTTCAATTTGGTTGGCCCTTTATTTCTCTGTGTATGTGAAGAGGACGACATCATCAACCCAATAATATTAACTATTTTAGAATGTTAATTATTTTCAATGATGATCTATTTACAAATACACAAGTGTTTAGGAAAGCTAAAAAAACCGCTTAATTTGCGTATTATGAATACACACAGAAAAATAAAGTGCCAACCGAATTGAAAAGTTTATATTAATGGTAACAACTTATAAATTCAGTAAAGACAACGATATTTACATTCGATTTCCAATATTGTTGGGTGTTGCAAATAAAATTCTGCTGAATTAACCTAACTTTGTTGTGGAAACTAATATAAGGTTGTGCCAACTGTCTGGATTTAGTAATAATCGAATTTGAGTCGTAGTAACAGAATTTCAGTTGGCAAATAGCTAAATTTTTTTCTGTGTGTACTTTTCTTAATTAATCTTCTGAACAATTTTTAAAACTGTTCATGTTTCATGTTTTTGGCGATTGTATACAGCCCTTATTGCATTAGAATATTTTCTAGAGCTATATGGGCTATTCTCAAAAATATTTAAAATTGGGGTCAATATTTTTGTTCGTGTATTACATTCTGTGATGGTCGCAAAAGTTATGGCGGTTTAAATTTTAAAGTAAATAAAATCCTCAGAATTAAATTTTCAATTGATTGTTTAGTATTTTTTTAGCGTTTTAAGGGAAATTAACTCATTTATTTTGTGCTTTCCAAAATATCTTTTTCAAATTTTGCAGTGTTTATTTTATTTTTTAATATGATGCTTTTCAATACTTTTCAAACTTCATTTGGTCCATAAAATATTTATTTCCTAAAATTTATTAATGACCCCCTTGTTTTGTGTTAAAGCAAATAATGTTAATGTGTTGTTGATGTGCCAGAGCAAGAAGTTTTCAGATAAAAAAGTATTTTTTTTTGTTTTGCACACATTGGGTTTTGCAAAAAATGTGCAGTTGTTTTTTTTTTAAAGAAAAGCAACACTCAGGAAATTCTTCCTATTAATTAATGTGTTGCTTTCTATGGAAAGTTGATAGTGGAGATATGAAATGTGGTGAAAGATGAAGGGCTTCAAACATTGCAACACTGTAATTGAGCGCGATGATAAGTCTTAGAACAGTTGTTGCTCGACACCTGATGTAGAGTTGGCGAATTTATTGAAGCTTTTTGTTTCATAGCCCTGATTCATTATTTGACTTCGGTGGCGTAAAGAGCTATGGGAACACCGAAGTTGGGCGCAGCGATACATATAAGTGGTAGATAACTTATACATATTATTTTTCTAAATTGATGTTGTCGTCACCGGGAATCGAACACGGGACAATCTGTGTAACAGTCCAACGCGCTAACCATTACACCACAACGCCACAACGTGATCATTACTCTTATATTCGATGCTACTATTATATCTAGGTTTTTAAAACCTGAATATATCAGGACAGGCAAAGCAGTGACACGCGACAAATCCAAAAATGATAAAATTGATAACAATCTATGTACTTTGCCTTTCAAACTGATAAACAAAATGTTTAAAAAAAGTCTAAAAATTTTTTTGTTTACAGAATTATGATAAAAAATTAAAAAAACACACTAAAACTAAAGTCGCCAATATTTTTCTAGAAGGATAATTGTAGGAGGCATTGCTGATATCAGCAATGAGTGCTAAAGTCAGCAAAAGTTTTGCTGAATTTAGCAAACATGTTAAACATTAAAAATGCATCGGTAATGCATAGGGTGGGTCAAATTGTGTGGATGACAAAAAACGGAAAAATCGTATAGCAAAAATGAAATCAACGTGAAATTCTAAGAAACTTTTCAGAGGAAACCATAGGTCTGAAATCAATTCCGATCCAGCGCAAATCCACATAAAGATCTGAATGGACATCATAATTATCAACTTCTTAAAACGTTTGTATTTGTAAAGTACCATAGCCTTGTCTACTATCAACGGATTTTAACAAATGAAGTCTCATTTTACTCAGAAAATCATTATATTTAAGAATATTGTTGCTTTAAAAGAAGACTGAACAAATCCTATTAGAAAAATAATTGGAGAAAGTTTAAAAAAATACACAATTTTATATATTACTGACAAAATCTGTAAAAGTTTATATTTTTTTATTATATAAAGAAATCTTTGGATAGACCAAGTAACTTGCTTTAAATGCCGTTTAAAAATTCAAAATCGGTTAAAAAATTATCGGGTTACAAGTGAATAAATGTGCCTGTTGCAAAAAATACACTGTAGCACAGTTTATTTAATATTGTCAATTTACGAATCTTCTTTTATTGTTGCTAGGTTGAAGTAAATACGTAAGAAATGTAACGCTAAATTTACGAGTATATTTTATAAAAACATGATGTAAATTTTTGTTATGTTAATTGTAAATTATTGATTGAGTTTGCATTCAAATAGCACACGTGTGTTCGGAAACGGTTTGAACTTCTTTGTTTCTCAAGTTCTTTTAAAAATGAAAACATCAGCAATATCCATCGATTCTACAGAGGTAAAAAACCCCTAAGACCGGCCGCAGGCCGCCACCCAGAAGAACTTGTTTTTCAAATCAGATGTCGAATTCGTTGAAATCTTATATTTTTAAGACATCAAGTAATTTGTAAAAACAAGTTGATCTGTGTGGCGGCCTTCGGTCGCTCTTAGGGGTTTTTTCCTCCGGCAGGCGGCTTCGCGTAATGCCACCGCCCCCACCCTCTTTCACACTGTTTCACTACTCCGTGCTATGTAAACTAATTTATTTTAACTTTAAACAAAGATTATTCCTTATTTATTTTTTATTTTTTCTTTGGAGGTTATTTCATTTATTAAAATTGGGACTCATTTAATTTTTTTTGGGTCTTATTTCATTGGGAGTTATTTCATTGGGACTTATTTTATTTGGGAGTTATTTCACGGTACCATATACGGCAGCTCACTTTTTTATAAATTTATACTGTCAACTCAATTTTTACCACAAGACCTACGAAAAATTGTAAAAAAATAAATCAATTTAAAATAATGTATTTTTCGCTCATCTCGAAAACATTTTATTAACAATGCTTTCTGATGACAAAAAAAACTGTATGACCCAACTAAACTTAGGGTTTATAAAAAGCATTCAATTAACTTCGACTGTACAAATTATGCAAATTTCATTGACTTAGATGATGACAGAATATTGTCCGAGCCTCCATTTACCGCAAGCATTCCATACGAACACTTGTTGGATTTTATGGAGTGTGATGATCTACCACTGCCTGACCCAGAAATTCCATCACACATTCAATTAACTGAACGATGTGTGCAACTGCTTACCGCTGTTTCACTACGAGTTATAGCAAAGAATAGAGATGAGAAATTTAAAGCTGTGGAATCGCCATTAAAGCAGGATTTTAAAAGCTGCAAGTAATTGTGCCATAAACAGCAAATACTTTAGTGCTCTAGGTTGCCATTATGTGAGCAAACCAACATCTTCTAGAGTTCTAAATGCATAAGAAAATATTATGCGAAGTAAAATGAACACAGTTCCACTACTTTTAGAAATCCACTTAATCAAATATATAGAGTTCGCATAGTTTAAAATGTACACATGAACAAATGCAAGTTTGAAGGGACCTACTTTGAATACATACTATCGATCTATGTAAAGAAAAAAAGATACCTCTCAAGTCGGAATTTTGGTGGCGGTAAAGTCATGAAGTTTGGTGCGTTTTCTTCTACAGGTACGCTAAAAAATCAGTTCATACTATCAAGAATGAATAGTTCTGATTATACAGCTGTATTCCAATGCAGTTTGGTGTAATTTTTTGCGAGACTATCCTAATGGAAACTGAATTTTCATGCTAGACAATGCAATAATTCGTAACAGCAACGATACTATAACAAGGTTTCGCGAAAGAAACATTATACTTCTGGACTGGCTAACATGCTCAAAAGGTCTAAACCCCATATAAAATCGTAAGCTCTTTTAAACCGTTAAAATCCGTCATTTTAACCGAGTAATTTAAAATATAAAAAATATACTTTAATTGTAAAGTTACTTTTCCAATAGAAACGGAATCTAAAGCCTTTCTGCGGGTCAACAAGAATTTCAAAAAGTAAAAATTATTTCATTTTCAATTCATAACGAGCATTCAACGAAATTTACAAAAATAAAAAAAAATAAAATATATTAGCTAGGTTGATAATATCATTTCGATCTGGCTAAATATCTCATCAGAACCCGAAGTTTTAGAAGAGCTAAAGCCTCCATAATAGGCAGAGCTTTAACAATTTCATATTTCGATTTATCATATTTTTAAATTTTTATAAAAATTATCCTACAAACAAATAAAAATTGCACTAAAAATCATAACATATTCATTAATGAGCAATAAATAAAGACTAAGATCGAAATAGGTATAACATGGTTTGTCACTTGTCAGTTTTCTCTTATGTAAAAATTAAAATGTTTTTGAATCATGTTGGCTTTAGAAAGTGTCAGTAAACTTGTACCAAAAAACAGACTTATCTGATGTGTATTTTTCTTTAATTGGCTCCTAACAAAAAAAGCATTTAAACATTGTATACAGTTATACGAAACTTTTAATCAGACTTTGGAAGCAAGTGGCACAGAGGCTATCATTTTATAGATGTGTGGCAAAAAATGGATTGAAATACCTTTATTTCTCAGTCAAATATGGCGCGGAGTTAGTGACTATTATAAAATATTTAGTAAACTCGAGTAAAAAGTCGCAAAAAATCGATTTCTTGGTGGTTTTTGAAGGAAAAAAAAAAATTATTTACGAAATACGACATTGAAAATGGTCTTAACGGGTAGAAACACCGGTCAAACTGTTTTTTTAAAAATTTATTAAAAAAAATGTTAGTTCCAAATTATATCGGATAAGGGTACTCTTTTGAAAGACTCTTCATAGGCTTGAGGTAAATATTGGTACCATCTAAATGTTTTTGGAAATATCAATGAAAATTTAGCACACAAATTTATATTTATTTAAACATGATCCAATTTAGCGGACCATTAGTAAACATATATTAGGATCTGATAATATATAAAATTAATATAAAAATTTAAGACAAAGAGAGTTCGAGAATGTAAGTGCTATAAGTACATGATATATCCTCGAGGTGTCCATAATTAATTAGAAGACATTGCATAGTGGCATTATAACACACCGCCGGATTCCTGGGCTCAAAACAAAAAATATACATTTTAGTCAAAATAATGGAATCTGTTTAACCGCATAGTACTTCGACTAGTAGATTGATATTTGGCTAATGGTTAAACTACATGTGGTTACAATACATGTTGGCAATAATGCCCAAAGCTTTTGACAAATGTCGCCTGAATCAATTATTTTCGATAAATGACCACTTCTGTTAAAATCGGTGAATGCGTTAAAAAGTTATAACGACTTTTTCGTGTTATAGTTATTTTGATTTCAGTCTTTATCCGAAAAATATTAATTAAATTTCACGACACTATCAGAAATGTGACACAAAATTATTTCGAAGATTTGTTTTCGTTTTTCAAACAACAACCACACAGAAATCGATACGAAAACAAAACATTTTTGTTCGATTTATTTTCTGTATCTTATCTTTATTTTTGTTTAAAAAATCTTAGTGCCCTGCTGACGAAAAATACAAATAAAAATTAGTTTATATTGTGACTTCTAGATTGAAAAGTTTTAAAATTTCTAAATTTTTCTAAAATTTAAATTTAGGAAAAATATTTTTTTTTTAATTTCTAAAAAGCAATATTGGCTTAATGTGGCGAATTGTGACCAAAAAGGATCCAAACAGGTAGTAGATAACAAACTTGCAGAATAACTTTCTTAACCCATACCCAAAAATTTAAAAATTATAATAGTAAGGTTGCCATACTGATTTGAAAAAATATTTTTCGCTTTTTTTGAAAGCACTTTTCTCACAAATATTTAAAATATAAGGAAGACCGTCCGTGATAACTGTGATTTATTATTATCGATAAACTTATAAAAAATAAAAAAAAAATTTTATTCGACATGAAAGTTTTGAAATCAATTTACTAATCAAATCAAGATTCTTCCATCTTTGTAAAAATGGAAGAATGGTGTAAATTAATCAGTTTTTGTTTTTAATATAAAAAATTTGCTATTTTCTCTCAAAAAGCAGAGCAACATATACATATGAACTATTAGAGTTGGTCAATATCAATCAAACTATCTAAGAACGCGCAAAGCTTTCAAAATTTCAATTAACTATACCACAACTAGGGTGCGCCTTGTACATACAAAATCTGTGCTTGGTAAAAAGGGGTTAATGCGAACTTTCAAATTTTGTTTAAAATTTGATATGTAATACAATTCTTTGAATATTAGCAATTTGTTATCGTCCACAATCTCAAGTTCTGTTGTAGTAACCGAAATTTCAGTATAGCAAAGTATTAATTTTCTCTGTGTGTGTAAAAATTACTCCAGTGCTATGTTACTCTTTACGGAAAAACCATTCATTATATATTCTATTAAATGGAATGGCGATTTAAACGGGCTTAAAATTTTTTCCTTTCTATACAAAAATAATAAGCGAATATTCGCAAAAGTTTAAAATTTCCACTGTCAGCTGTTATTTAGTTTAATTTCGGCTGTTACAATTTAGAAGAGCTTCGAAGTGAATGCACACGTTTTTCTGGTTTATTCAGGTCAGTGCAAACGGTAAGAATTTTATTAACAATTTTAATAACATCAAATAGAAAAAAAAAAAAAATAAATAAATGTGCATTACTTTCGCTAATGTGGTACCCTTGTTTGTTTGCTAAGTAGACCGTTGATATATTTTCTAATTTTTAATATTTTTGATTTGCTTTCGAAGATTTAATCTTTTGAAATGCTATACTGCATTACTTTAATTATTTTTGTCTATTTTGCAATAAAATAGTAATTTTTAAAAAAAAGTATTAACAAGTACAAAAAAAAAATACAAAAAAATGTTATGCCTGGAACAGTGATCTAACTCGGAACCTTCTCGATTACAAACTTTTGTTAAGCTAAGCATCATTATTTTTATAAAATAAATACTCTAATAGTGGAGTATGCGAATTTTATAAGGAAAGGAATTGTTGGCCAAAAGTAAATTATATATACTTCAAAATCTTGTTTTTTTTTGATGCCATTATATAGTAAAACTTTTTAAAAGGTGATTGGCACATATTTTTCCGCCAACACCTTTTACCGCTAGTAAGTAAGAGTGAAAAATAAATTTTATTATTTATTTTTATTTTTCAATTTTTTAAGGATAAAATTTATTCCAATATTAACGTACTTAAAATACTATTGTAAAATATTTTAAAATTTTTTTCAATCAGCATAAAAATTCGAATGCGGATATTTATTTTTTAATTATTTAATAGAAAAAAACAATTTAATTTTAAAATTTTTAGACTGCAACTTTTTTTTGCATATATTTCCATACTCCCATTACTTTTTCACAGCATAAAGGAACTCTTTCTAGGTCGATTTATTTGACAGATAAACCATGCGGCTTCATTGGGAAATGACATTTAAATTTTAAAAAAGTGTTAATTTGTATATATTTGTTTAATTTAATTGTAACAATATGCTACAAAATGGGGGAAATGATCTTGGGCGTCGATGACTCCTATCCAGGCACGTTAGTCTATGAATTTGTTTCGGGGGGGGGGGGGCTTTTTTCGATTTTTATTTTGATTATGTATTTTTTTGTAACCTGGGGAAACTTATGAAAATATGTGCACACTAGGGCTTACAACTTTTTTTTGTAAATTTTTACCTACCAGCACTTAATGGGCAATAATGTATTAATAACAGAAATCACATTTTCAGGGTCAATTTGAAACAAAAACCTCCCGCCTAAAGTGCATTTCCTTAAAATGCATTTGTTTTAAAATGTTTAACAATAAAGTTGTATTAGCTAACCAATTATAATGCACAACATATTTGAAATAACTTATTATTGTGTTCGATATTTTACGAATTATGCCTATATGTTACTTCAATCTGTTTTATCTAAATCCACGAAATACGGTGAAATTTTAAAATGTTTTTGTTCTTTAAGTATCATATAATTATTGTCTAATTATTCGTTATTCGTTCTTTATTTAGCAATTTTGATGTATATATCGCGAAAGGACGCTTTAAATCTGCTTATCAAAGTCCGCGAAACACGTCAAATTTTAAAACATTTGTGCTCTTTAAGTTATGCATCGCTTTTTTCTAATTACGTTAAAAATTTAGCTAAATGTTAATATTTAGTTTAATTTATAAAAAGAGGATTATGCGGAAACCCTTTTGAAAACCGCGAAAGAATAAATTTGCAATACTTTATATTTTATGGACTAATATAGTAATAGCTAAATTTGTTAATCCAAAAAAAATGTCAAAATTTTTAACACACAGAAACTTCGACTTCTAATAACCCGATTATGTAACATACGAAATTTAATATGAGGTCTTAAAACAATTTTATTCCGAGAAATTAACCCTTATAATTATATAAATTGCATTTGTTTAGTTTTAAGATAATATCAGATTTAATTTCATCCGAATAATATCACGATACACTTTAATCCGACTTTATATAGCGGTATAAATTTATATCTGAACTGATACTAATATATACAAAATAAGCTATAGTTGTATCCGGTTTTTATTTCAAACTTCATTAAAATCTGAAACATTTGCAGAAATAATAACCGTCAAATACAGGTTTGGCTTCAACATTATTAATCCTTTTAGAATGTAGCCACTTGCAAAAAGTTCACAACGTTACAATTTGTAACAAATTCCTTTCCATTTGGACATTTTATTTTATTCAAAAACTATTTAATCAAATAAGTTTGTTTGAGAAAAAACTTTGAAAATGAAAATATGGTGAAAATGAAGATTTATGGAATAACAAAACACAAAAAACTTTGAAACTTAATTTAGCTTTTTAGATTGAAAAAAACTTAAACGAAATAAAAAATTCCCTAATCTTCAAATGAAACAAGTTATTTTTTTAGGGTTCATACATATTTTATGGGTTTATACATATTTAAAAACCAGAAAGGAATCAATTTAAAGACAAAAATTGTGGTACATAAATGGCTAGTTTTTAACTTCGTATTTAAATATGCAATTAGTTAATTGCCATTTAAATTTAAGTTGTATTTAAATACAGTTTCAGCTTTCAGTCTTAAATGATAATTGTTATTTATTTGCGACAAAAGTATGGTAGCATCATGAATTGTAAAAAAATTAATGATCATTATTCATAAACAGCTGTTTAAAGAATAGAAATAAACAGAAAATAACAGAAAATAAATATAGAATAATATATATATAATTAAATTATAATTAAAATTAATAAAATAAAATGAGAGAGAAGTGAAAATTTCAGGTGCAACCGAAGCGGAATTTTATTGGCTGCTGTAATTTAATTTATTTTTTTATTGTTTGTTTTATCACGCGAAAAAAACCACAAACTGTTAAATCATATGTTACATTTGTACAACTTAAGTATACTTTAAATGCCCAAGATTGCGTCACTTAAATGTGATTTAAAATTTGAAGTTAAAAACTGACGTTTGTATTTAAATATAACTTAAAGTCCAAATGGCATTTAAATGTGCAAAACTGGGCATTAGTATATAAAATTATACACAAATGAGATAGGCAATAACTGTATTTTCGGTATTGATGTAATACCATATTTATGTCCAAAATATGATTGATAAATTTTCTAGTGTGATTCTGCATGGGTTAATATACAATGTTATCTATAATAAATTGTGTTTTTTTAAATATGATATAATGATATAATATTTTTTAAAAATGATAATATTTAAATAATATATATTATTTTGTATTTTGCAATGTCTAGGTATATATAACATCAGTCATTAACTGGATTAGGTTCATCGTATTCTAAATTGCAATATGCAAATATATTATATGAGCGAGATGCGATAACGCGCAACTATATAAGACATCATATTTAATGCAAACGTTTTTAACTCGGGAAATCAAAGATTTATAACCGTCCAAAAAATCCCAAT
>CM037853.1:140495312-140583075 GCA_021234595.1 Delia radicum | reverse complement strand
TTTTGCATTGCATCTATGAATTGTCACTAGAATTCGTATATTGAAGCATTTCATTAAATTAAATTAAAATTTTGTGAAAAATTTCATTCATTTATTAAAAATTTTTTGCGGCTAAAAAGTTTCATTAAATATAGTTTTATTAAAACTGTGAAGCTTTCTCATAAAGTTTAAGAAATTGTTTAGTGATCAAATTTCTTTAAAACTCGCCCAAGGAATTCTCTCTATGTACTTATATTAATATGTCGCTTATAAACGTTTCCACTGAATTTTAATGATTAATAATTTATATTAATTTGTTTTTGTGCAGCCAAACGAGGCAACATTATGAAAACAATTTAGAAAATGAATAAGGCATATTGTGTCTCATTTTTCATATTTAGTGAAAATGTCGCCCATTTATATAAACGACAAAATAAATCACAAAAAAACTAAATTTACTAACTTTATGTAACATCAGACAAACAAAAAAGCTTTAAATGACCACTAATCAAAATGAAAAAAGCCAACTTGAAAAAATCTACTAAATCTTGTAATAAAAACATTTACATTAAATGAAAAAAAAAAAAAATAAAATGAAACGTTTATCGTTTGTTTAGAATAAGAATGTTTAAGTTAAGCCAGTATAAGTGTTATACAATTTCTTAGTATTATTCATTATGTGAAATGTGATGATTTTCCAACATGACTAACATAATGTAAAAGGGCATTTTGTCAACCAGAGGGTTGGCCAGTCTGTCATGTTAGTCTGTCATTCAGTCAGCTAGCTCACTCATTCATTTAGTTTATAACAAAGCAAAAAAAAAAACAAACGACAAGGCAAGACAAGACAATGCCAGAGGTGGTTCGGCCAGGCCAGGCAGTACGGATATGGTAATATGTCATATATAACAAATATAAATAAATTACACCCAACCTTCAGAGTGAACTTTGTAGTCCACTATAAACATGAGAGCACAAAAGCTAAAACAGACGCGTTCTAAATACACAAACATATTAACATTTTGTCATTTTACATAAGTTCACAAACTTTTATTATCTGGTAAAATTAGTTAATCTAAATTATAGCAAAAAAAGTTAGTAAGTGAACAAAATCTAGTGTAAGTTGATATGATTATTTAGTTTTGATTTCTAAACACACAAATGTATTTTTGGCCCTTAGTTATTCAATTAGAAATCATTTTTTCTTCTTCGATTCCATTGATTTTCGTATTATAAATTAACACTCAAAAATTATTGTCAATAAAATTTCAATTAAACTTTTTTGGATATCAAACTCGATTTCAATTGAATGTTTAATAATATATTTTAAATGCTAAAAAAGACATAAGAAATTTTTTTTGAAAATTTCGGTTTTATTTAATATTAAAATAGACGATAAAATGAAATAAATAACTGTTGTGATGCTTCTTGCTGATTTTCCAGTTCGAGTGTGCAGGTATTGAAACGATGTAGCAATGTGGAATGCTCAGCATAAACTGCTTTGTTGCAAGTAAAGCAATACACTCTGGTTTTACGCTGACGTCCGTACTCCACACGACATAACTGACAGGACGGCCGATTTGATCTAGGCACAAAAGAAGGTGCAACTCCTGCTGTCGGTCTTGCTACTAACTACAAGAACAAAAAATATTTAGTTTTTCCGCTTTTGTGTGTTTCAAAACTACACTCAGGGAACTTCTGCTTTAAATATATGTAGTTGTTTGGGTTGTAATACAGTTTCATTATTTTTAATGTAAATGTAAGTCATTTGTAGATCAAATAAAATTGTTAACCTTGTAGTTCATTTAGAAAAACAACTCACATGAAATGACTGTTTTATGATTTTACATTCATTTTTTACAGTTGTTTTTTGTTATTTAAAAAAATAAAAATAAATAAATGTTAGTTTATTTTTTACTACCGTGTTGTTCATTTTTACTACAATTGTTAGTCATTTTTTGAACATTAAAAAACAAATGACAATGTTAGTTGAATTTAATGAAATGTAAGTCGTCCTTTTTTTAAATGGAATTTCATTTGTTTTTGACTACAATTGCTGTCGTCTTTACCAACATAATTTCCTAAATGTATTTTAGTTTACCTTTACATTGCGCTTCCATAGCGCTTCGAATCCTGGGACAGCTCGTTATACGTCCATTGGTTGCTCGGTCTTTAATATTAGACAGTGCTAATGGTGTCGTGAGCAATTGCTAAAATGAACGTCGCTTTTTTTTTACTGGCTTAATTTCATTATGTAGTAAATGTGAATGTTACCAATTATAGAGGTATAACTAAACTAAGTGCAATACCCAAACTGTTTGAAAAATGCATCACTGATTCCTTATGTCATCAAGTCTCTTCCATATTCTCATCGGTTCAACATGGTTTTCGTAAAGGATGCTCAACAGTGACAAATCTATTAGAACTTACAACTTTAATTAACCGTGGTTTCATCAAAGGAAAACATACTGATGTAATATACACCGATTTCAGCTGTCGATAAAGTTAATCATTGCCTTTTACTTAAAAAATTATACTTGATGAGATTTAAAAAAACACTGTTTAAACTGGTTTCAATCTTATCTAACTGCTAGAGAGCAATGAGTTTTGTTTAATAATACCTCATCTAAGAAAATTATTGTAAATTCTGGAGTACCGCAAGGCAGCCACCTGTCTAATTTTATTTTCTCTATTTATAAATGATGTTCCATCTATAATTACATTTTTTAACGTGCTTAAGTATGCTGACGACATTAAAATCTTCCTTAGCTATAAATATTCTGGTGATCAAGCTTACTTTCAACGTGATTTAAACAGTTTCTTCATTTGGTGCAATCTAAATTTATTGGATTTGAATTTAAGTAAATGCAAGTACATGCGTTTTTCTAGAAATTCTGGAGAGCTTGGTCAATATTTTCTTGGTGAACATCAGTTGGAGTTCGTAAATGTTTTTCTCGATCTCGGTGTTTTACTAAAAACAAAACTGACATTTACTCAACTTATTACTATGACATCTAATAAAGCTCGTGGGATACTTGCCTTTATTAAACGTTGGGCTAAAGAATTTACTGATACAAGCATTAAAAAACAATTGTATACGTCTCTTGTTAGACCAATTTTGGAATACGGCTGCGTTGTCTGGGATCCGTATTACGACGTTAACAGTAATCTTATTGTATCTGTTCAAAACAAATTTTTAATTTTTTGCTTACGTAATCTTTTTCCTGATCCTACTAATCTTCCTTCATATAAATCAAGGTAAGCTCAAATTAAATTTCCTTCATTAATTAGCCGCAGAAAAATGCTAAATGTAACATTCTTAATCAAGCTGATAAATGGCGACGTTTGCTCTGAATTTTTGGTGAACAATCTTACATTTAACGTTCCACAACGTCCAACACGTTACTTCAGTCCATTATATATTGATTACTTTCACGTAAACTATGCTAATGCTGATCCATTTAGAAGATTATGCGACGACTTTAATAAATTTTATAATTTTATAGATTTTTCCACAAATATTAACGTAATTAAACGCAATATAATATTGTTCCTAAATACGTAGATTTTAAATACTATTGTAATGTATTATATTCAAGAAAATTGTCTGTAGGCATTTATCCCGTAGACTTAAACAAATAAATAAAAAAAAAATAAAATGTATGATAAATGCAGCTTATGCAGCAATATCTACCATATTGTAGAACATTGCAAGTAACCAACGGTTTGTGTCTGATTTTTTTGCATTGTAATCCAGAATAACCATGGGCTTCCTTTTTTCAGTTGTAGTGCATTGTAGACAGCAAAAGTACCGTTCTTTTCTTCTTCGGAACATATGATCACAGTGCTACATCGCCTTCGTAGACGCCCAGGACTTTTCACCAACTCACGTTTAACAAATGTTTTATGTCAGCATAAATTGTGTTGTCATCTTAAATTGTGCGGACTGTACTCACATATCTTTCCACTAATTTATACACAACATTCTGCCCTTGATTTACCTCACGCACTTTACCAGTTAACTTCCCAGAGTAAATCATTCCTTTAAGGGGATAAAATGTTTTCGAATAGCACAGCCACCATACCGGAATATATTGTGTACACCGTATGCCCATATAGAGGCCATTGCCCGCAATATTTGCTAAACATCGCAATAGCAGCAGTTTTACTGTTGAGTAATCGATCCCGTCGTGTATTTTCGTTATCAAAGCGTATGAATTTTTTGATGGCCATAAATCGGTCGTATGATAATGCGCCGTTATATGTTGGAGCATGGGTTGACCCTTACGGTTCCTTAGCAGGCTCATTATTCAATTTAGACAGCGCAGCATACAAAAAGATAGCCAAAACTACATCGATCTCTTTTAGAGTGATTGTTTTTAATTCCTGTTTCTTCGTAGGATTTGCGAAATTTCATAGATTTGTTACCTTCCTGGCTTTTCGATTGGTTTCCAGTGGAATATGGCCCTGGTTTTATTCTTATATAGTCGACCACGTTATGATTACGAATGCGGGTATTCGTAATTTATCTTCGTCGTCTTCCTCTAGCTCCTTATTGATTTCCACTTACGGTTCAGTTTCGGCATCCTACTCATCAATATTTAACAGATATGTTAGGTTGCCTTATCTTTCTCCTCGACGTCAAATGCAACATCATCATTGTCACTCTCCTCGTCATTCATAAATTTTGCAAATCTATCATCAATAACACGCCTGTCCACATCAGTCATTTGCTGGTAGCGTGAGGTATCATCTTTTCAGCAACATCCAAATTTGAATCTGCCATTTTTATCTATACGTATATACACAAGTTTAAAAATAACGCACTCGATGTTTACTGTTTAATATATAAACATTATATGGGTTGGTTTATGAAACTTATGAACATTTTATACTGTTTTTTCTACGGTTTTTTGTTGTTGGTTTTCATGCTCGTATACCTGTTCGTATAAATTTTAAGGGTAGGCAAGATGCATCAAATCTTGTTTTGGCATACAAATCGTTTTGGCATACAAATTGAAATACGTTAACCAGTGCCGTGTCGTATAGAGATTATAGGATGTATTGCGGAATTTTATATATGTTTGCGAGCGCCCCGGTAGGCTAGTCGGTAGCGTGCTGGCATATCAGTGCGGGGGTCGTGGGTTCGATTCCCACCAGAGGCACTGGTCTGTTTTCGCTACAATGCGCCGAAGGCCATAGTAGCTAGTGCTCGGTTAGGGTAATCTATATATGGGCTATTTCAAATTTTTTGAGCACCTGCTGAAACCGACATACTATGGCTCTCATTTCGTTAAGTTTTATGAATTGAAAAAAACCTTATACAGGGTTTGGATGACTATACTTGAAGGATATGACGTGTAAAGTTTTACATAGAAAAGTCTTCACCTTAAGAATTGGTGGTCATCAAAAATTCGAAAAATTAAAAAAACGACTTGAAACTTGCAAGAGTTTTTTCATTCATTTTGTTTTCTCTGTAATAGTTTTTAGCTTTTAGATCCAAACCAATACAAAATATAGTCACTCGACTTGGAGGATATAATCCACAAAAAAAAATTTTTTTGATATCGCTGCTGGGTGAAAAGTTGCATGGTGGTTTACAAGTGAAACCAAAATTTTCCGAATTTTGAACTTTTTGAAGATTTTTAATAGGGTTTTTGCGCCGTTTAATTAAAATGTGTTTTAATCGCAGAATTAATAAAACGGCGTCGTAATTTTATAAAGTTTGAGGTATATCAAGTTGGTGTCAGCGCACCAATAACGTTCCACGGACACCACAAAGTTAAAAGAAATTAGCGTAAATTTTTTTGAAAATGTATCTTTTTTGCGTCTGACAATCTGAATTGTCTTTTTAGTTGGCTAGTGTATTGCGTGATGTGAGTAACTTCGTAAAGTGCGCCTCCGAGGCGAAAACGCACTTTAAAATTTTTAAACGCAAAAATTTTATGAACTTTTGAAAATTTTTGCAAAAAAACAATTTTTTTCTAAGCTTTTTTTTTATATCAAAACATGGCATGGGAATATGTTTAGGTTTCTAAATAGATTCTTCGCGACGGACTAAACTGATAAAGTGCAAAAAAAAAATAATTTTTTTCAGTCCTGGCGCGTGCAGCGGCAGTTTTTTTGCAAACACATTTCGCTTTGTGACGACTAAAGCGCTGTATCAATTCCGCTCAAACGTACATCGAATGGAAGACTTTACTGAGCGTGATACTAAAATCGAAAACGCACCAAAAAATTTTAAGGATTTAAAATTTTATGGAGGAAACAAAATGTTTCTAACCTTAAAAAGCATCCTTGCATGAAATATTTGATTTTGAAAATTTAAAAAAATTATTTTTGAATTCGGGTTAATAAGTAACCCAGAATCCCAACAAGTATTTTATAATCGGTCCACTATTAATATTTGCCAAAAAAAACGCGTTTTTTTTTTGAACCCCTAGAAAGTGAGACTATATTTTTAAACAATATTCACGAGGGCCACCTTAACAAATTTCAACAAAACAATTAAAACATACTACCGCGAAAACCGCCAAATTACCGCCGATGCAATGACATCTTTAAGAACTTGCTTTATTATAAAAACTCTATGATCATAGTAGCCTTTGCTGAATGCTTCTAAGAATAAATATTTGAATTTCAATTCAGTTTATTGTATTTATGCGCGTGAACAGTCGTGAATAAATATTAGTAAAATGGTTTCAGATTATACATTAAAAAACATGAAATTCGTAAAAACAGAGAAGCGAAACAAATTAACCGATAAAAGACGCGAATATCGCCAATCTGAAAAAATAAAAGCAAAAAAAAACAAACAAATCGCAAATTGGTGTAAGAAAGTCAGTTAGGTATTCGGTTTTAAAAAGCGACTTAGAATTTATCACTGGAACCCAAGATTTAACTAATGAAACGTTAGTTACAGCTTCCAATTTGCAGAACAATTTTACAAATGTTCAAAGGTAAAAAATCAAAATAGCAAAAAATCATGAGTGGTAAAGTTTTAAATGGTTATATCTATTAAACCATTAGCGATAGGCAAATATTTTTTTCCCAAAATATTACAAATTATGTCTTATACTAGCCGTAATTTTGTAAAATTTTTAACAATTTTAAATAAATTTTTATATGCATACACGATCATTTCAGTGTATTTTAAAAAGTATTGAAGCTTTAACAATATTTTAGTGTGCTAAGAAAGCCCTTAAGGGGTATTATCCACACGCGTTATCCTTTTTCAATTTTAACAAAAACTGTAATTTTAATATTTTTTTTTTTAATTTTTAACTTAAAACCGCCGTAAAATTTGCGCCGCTTAATAAAAATGATTAACGCGAACGGATTTCACACGCTAAAATATCGGCTTATACACACACAAATCGACATTGATGTCAGACAAAAAAAAAAACTTAAAAAAAATGTGTAGGTGCTATAAATTTTTGAAGTTGCCCATATATAAAACAGGATGTGTGTATGTATGTAACGTATTGACTCCAAAACGGCTGGTTTTGATGAAATTTTCAGGGAATCTTCAGAATATTCAGGCGGGTGACACTGTCTGATTTTTGATTTTCGGTCTGTGGGCGGAGGGGCGTGGCAAAATCCAATTTTCATATTGTACCACCAATGACATATACATATTTTAATTTTTAGCATTTTTTTTTTATTTTATTTTTTTTGAAAGCCGTTATCATGTTTTTCAAAACGAGATATCAAACTCTTAAATCGGTTATGTAGTTCTGAAGATATTAAAAAAAAAACCTATGTTAATATTTACAAAAAACCTATGTTCATCTTCAAGCTATGTTACACGAACACAACAGCCTCATCCGTCTATTCAAATCAGCCCTAGACCAGATGCCGACAAGACACCGGCTGGTGAGCATGAGCGGCGCTTCAATGCACCGGTGATAGGTGACGTCGCAATTGTTATGGCAGTTGTTTTCAGCTATTCATTTTATATACTTCAGCAAATAAAGGCGATAGAAGGACAAAGAGGCGTTGGGCTTCCCATGAAATTACAAATTTTAAAATGATTTACTAATGTGAATTTATTTTTTTAATTATTTATTTGCGTAAAAAAAATTTCTTGATTTAAAGAATTAATTACAATTAGAATTTGAAGGCAAAACAACGTTTGGCGGGTCAGCTAAAGTATATAATTTGTAATTATATTATTATTAATTAATAAAAAAAAAATATATGTTTGAACAAAAAATATTTAAATTCCGTTTGCTAATACTTAGTATATTAGAAATTAAAAAACCATTTTTGCTGAATATTAGTAGACTGAAAAAAACTTAAAAAATTTGATGAAAAATTATACTTTAGATAATTTGTTTACTGAAAATCATTAAACATATTTTTGCGATTCTTTTAAAAACAATTTACAATACGTTACAAAATATAAAAATGTTCATACTCCCAAAGTGACGACATGTAATATCTAAAAAAATAGAAGAATTATCTTTCAACTACTTACATCAATGGTTGTCTATATGGTGATATCATTTAAATGATCACAAATGGCGCAGATAGGTATAGAAACGAGACGAAAAAATAACAAATTATAACATATACAAGGATCATAAGGAAGCAAACATACAAATAAACGTAAGATGTGTGTCTTTGTATTTCCCTTTAGTCTGTTTACCTGCTCTATATTTGTTTGCAGTTTGACAACACTAGATTATTAATCTCTATAAACATTTAGTTTGCAAATACACAATTAATCTTCATTAAATTTAAATATTTTATTTTGTATTTTATTTAATTAATATGCAATTACTTTCACAAGCCGGTGAAAACGCAAAATTTTAGTTGCTTCAATCCCCAATTTTGTTTTATGTACGAAAACCAGATACAAAAATCTTAGATGGTTGATTTTTTTTATATGTCTTACTAGAGTTGAAATTTTCAGTATTATTTTCATCGTCACTACTACATCTTGACATGCCACGACATCTAATTCACTTTGCGTATATCTTCCAATCTGGTTGTCATCCACACTATTAATGTGGTAATCACCACAATTTTTTTTTTTTTTTTGGCAAACTTAATTAGTAAAACATTAGTAAAATATTAGTAAAAAATTAGTTCAAAACAGTTAAGTGCTGAATAAGTTTAACTAAAATTTTAGCTGGAAATATAATTTTAGCAAAAAAAATTTGCTGAAAAATAGTATACCTGATTTCTACTAACTTTTCGACTAACTTATTTTTTTGTAGACTTGGCATAACCAAAAAACAATTTCATCGAAATCAATTGGGGATATTTGTACAATTTTGTGTTTTCGTTCTCTAAAAATATTTAATAGTTACAGAGCTAGTTCTTCGCCGATTTTGGATTTTCATATCTTTTTAAACATATTATTTCTTCTTTGTATCGATAATTTATCAAATGGAACAAAAACTTTTACGAAATTAGTTATATACAAAACACAGTTTAAATTTTCAATCTATATCCGCCACGACTTTTGTTTATCCAATCGGCACCAAACTAAATATTAAACAGTTTTTATCTACAAATGAACCAAAATAGCACAACTCATGTTAAAAATTGGCCATACAACGTTGAACACCTTTATTATGCCTATATACCTATTTATAGAGTGTCACGAACAGAGTATTCTGCAATTTATCGAATACCGAATATTTGGCGAATAGTTCTTTTGTTCATTATCATATAAATTGGATACAAAAATATGCCGTATTTTATATATTGACGCAACTAAATGGATTTTCTCACATTTTTAGATAAAAATTACAAATTTTCATTTGTCCGAATAATTCTGGCGAATAGTCCTAATATTTGGTATTAATCCGATTTTCGTCACGGTTTCGGTTTTCCAATATGCCGAAAATCGTAACATAATACTCGTGACATCTTCAGTTTAATAGAATTCGTGAATTAATAAATGCACTTAATCGAATACGGTTACTACTAGCCGTATTATTGATATTTTTCAGAATTAATTAATCATACGCCTAGTAGTGTTTGCATTTGTGTTATATTTATTACCTAATTATAAACAAACTGTTCCGTTTTCAACTCAGTACATTTAAACGGTCATAGTTTCTTACTGGATAAAGATAATTAAGAGGTTTAAAAACTCAAAAATAACTCATCATCTTGAGTATAGTCGGAAATAAAATAATTAAAAAATTATTATTGAAAAAAATTGTTTATAAATAAATCTTTAGCCATTTCGTTGGAATCTATTTTATTTTGATGGCTAGTTTTTATTGCTATATTTCTGCATAAGAAAAACTAATTCCAGGGTTGCATAGGTCCCTTTTAAAAAGTGTAATAAACAGCAATATTTTGCAAATTTTTTAAAATCGATTGAATCTTTAAATCGAGATTTGTTCTTTAATTATATAAAATAAAAATTTTGATGTGCGCGCCGGTAGGCTAGTTGGTAGCGTGCTGGCTTATCAGTGCGGGGGTCGTGGGTTCGATTCCCACCAGAGGCACTGGTCTGTTTTTCGTTACAACGCGCCGAAAGCCATAGTAGCTAGTGCGCGGTTAGGGTAATAGTATATAATTTGTAATTATATGATTAATAAAAAAAAAAAAAAAGAAAATATGTTCAGCCCATAATTAAATTTTAGAAAACTCACACACAAAAAATTATTGCAATAAAATTTCTATTAAACTTTTGTGTGAATTCAATTTCACTTTCAATTAAGAGTTTAGATATATCCAATAAATGTTTAATTGAAAATGAATTTGGTGCACATAAAATTTGTAAATATTAATAACCCATTTGGGAATAAATTGAAAAAAATGACAAAACTTGAAAAAAACCACTAGAATTAAAAAAAAAAAAAAACAACAATATAAAAAACAAAATCGCTTAAAAAATAAAATTATTAAATCGCTAATATTACAAAGAATTTGTGCAATTTAAGCGAATATTTTTTAACATTGACGATTTTTACTTTGAATTTTTTAGTTTTTTTTTAATGAAACTGAAATTAATTAGGTACAAATTATTATAAGAATTGATAAATTTCCTTAGTAGGAGCGAGTTCAATTAAACTTTTAATGGAACTAACAAATATTTTAATTGAAATTTGATTTTATATTTATCTTTGTAAGATTACAACATCAAAAACAATTCCTAAAAAATACTAAATTTACCTATCCCTTGATTTACACAAGAGTTACGTTTAAGAAAAAATCGTTGTAAATCGATTTCAAAAAAGTTTATATGGAAAATCGTGTGTAAATCGAAAAAAAAATGTATATATAAAGTATTTTTTTAATATAAATGGTACGCCAAATAACTTGTTTCTTTTGAAAATACTATAAAAAAAAAAATACTGAATATTTTCTCAAATTTCTTTTTTTTATTTGAAAGTACAATGCTTCCGGTTAATAATGGAAAATAATTTCATTCAAATGGCTGCCTCGGCTGGCCATGCAGTAGCCTACACGATCGGTCCAATTTTTAAGCACATTATCGATTGTGTGCAGCTGTATTTCACCAATGGCTTCACGAATATTGTCCTTTAAAGCGTCAATTGTCTCTTGGCTTGTTGGCGTCACACTTATCTTTGACGGCACCCCACAAATAATAGTCCAACGGTGTCAAATCATAAGATAACGATACGGAGCTGACGGTGCTTCTCTTCTTCCAAAATCCGTACGCAATTTTCGCACACATTCTGCAACATTACCATGATTTTCAAACTAATGTCGCAATATTTCCCAGCGTTGTTCAAGCGTATGCACAACCATATTCGTTCAGCGGAAGGATAAAACTAATTATCTGTCAAATCAGATATGAGCTAAGTGTTACCATTCACGTTAGATGGCGGACCCTTTATATGTTTATTTGTTTTAAAGCACAAAAACTTAAACAAAACAAAAAACTAACAAAAACTTAGTTAGAAAATTCATTAAACCAAAAAATAAATTATAAAGCCTGGAATAACATAAAAATCCATAAATCTAGGTATTATTATAAGTTAAGCCAAAAATCAATAAAATTAGTCTACTATTTATTAATAAAAATAATAATTCAGTACATTAAAAGAGATCAGTGCCTTTCAAACATTATTGTAACAAAAAAAAAAAAAATAAATTTAATTAAAATTTATTCCCAATAATTTTTGCTGTCTATTAATTCGTCATCAGTTTTCTCGACAACTAAACTTCTCTTTCTGGTCGGTGACTAATCACTTTCATCTTTCGATAGTATTTCAAAAGTTTCTGTTTCGATAAATATATTTTGTTATAAGAAACTGTGACGAATTATTGTTCAATTCTTTATATTCCTTCCGATAATGTGACAGGCCTTGAGAAATATATCTCTGGAACTTTAGAGCTCTTTCATCATGTTGGTCATGTTGGCCAAAGTGATTTCTTAATTTTCGTCCTAATTCAAGGCCTTCACAAATAAATTTAGGTATTAATTCAACCATTTAAAAAATATTTCCAGCATCCCCTGACAAAAAATATTTTTCCAGCATCCCCTGAGTGTTAATTTTCTAATTTCAGCATATGACAGTGCAACATGCTTTACACAATCTAAGATTTTCAATTTTTTCCATGCTGTCATTACTCCCAAAGATTCAAAATTGTCAATTTGATCTAAAATATATGTAAAATCACGCTTAATGTACAATGCTTTGAACGTTGAAATAATTAACTGATCTATGGGCTGTATTAAAGAAGTTGTATTCTTTTGCAAGAATATAACTTGAACATTTTCGTGTTCTAAATCTTGAGGATTATATATAAAAATCGAAAAAAAATCGTGTAAATCAAGGAATATGGAAATATAAAATCATGATAAAGCGAAATCGTATAAAAAAGTGTCGTATAAATCGAGGGAAGGTGTATTACCAAAATCAGCAAAACTTCAAAATTTAAATTTTCAAATTTTGTTTTTAAAATTTTTTTATTGCACCTAAAAACATACCTTTCTGGAATGAGCAGTCTATCTTTTTTAGCTACACTCAAAAAACAAAGTTTGTTGAAAATTTTGTTAAATATCTGTGTAAAATATTTAACTAACTTTCAGCAATTTTTTTGCTGACATGGCTTTTTCTGCTAAGATTTTAGTTAAACGCCTTTATAAAAAAAAATAAATTTGAACTATTGTTTAACTAATTTATGTTGCTACCAAAATGGTGCTAATAAACAGGGACCGTAAATAACTGATTATTGTTAGTTTTTTTAAACAAAAAAATCAATCACTTAGAACAGACATAAAAAAAATTGATTGCACCATTACTATTATTTTTTGACAATCTTTGTATATGCGTCATGATTTTTAATTTTTGATTTTTAAAGTTTTCTTCAATGGTAATGATTTTTTTTAAGTAATAATAAAAAAATCAGCCATAATCATTATTTTTGAGCAAAAAAATAAAACTCAAAATAATCATTATTTATGATTTTTATTTTTTTCGCTCAAAATAAAACTCACTTTCAGAAATTGACAACTATTGTCCAAAGCCAGTTTGTCCAAACAAAAATACTATGAAGTTCTGGGAGGAAATTAAAATTTTGTGTTGGTGCGAAAACTTAAATACAATTATATTTTTTTTTATATAAAAACATTATTAAAAATTAAAGAAATTGTTGTTTCTTGTAAATAAAATTGCAGTTATCAGTATAGTATAAAGTATGCCGCCAAGCAAAACTCGTAAAAGAGTTACTAAAAAAACAATTTGTATACAATGCAAGACAGAGGTACTGGAAAGTGATGAAGCATTGCAATGTGATGGCTGTGAAAAAACTCTCCACGCTTTATGCAGTAAATTAAACAAAAAGGAATTTGATAAATTGGTAAAAAACTCCTCTCTTGAGTTTAAATGTCATTTTTGTGTGCCAAGTGAAAAAAATTCTGTGTCGGCTGATTTAGCAGAAATAAAAACAAAACTGAATCAGCTGGATGATATAAAAGAGACGATGCAATTTATGTCATCACAATATGATTCTTTGTTGAAAGGTGTTGCTAAGAACACTAAAGAAATAAAATCGATAAAAAAGGAAAATGGTACGCTACGGGAAGAAGTAAAAAATTTAAAATCAACTGTTAAATTTTTAAACGATGTTAGAGTTCAAAAAGATGTCGTTATTAATGGTATTGTTGTTGCTGATGAAATAAGTGCAATTGATGTTGTGTTAGATATAGCAAAACAAACAGGAGCTGATATTTGTGAAGATAAAGTTGAGGAAGCCTATTTTATAAACCAGCGTAAACAAAGAAAGATGAAAACAAAAAATCTGTTGTTGTTAAATTTGTCAACAAAAAAAGCAAACGGTTGTTCATGCAGGAGAAGTCCAAGCTTAAAGATGTGGAAAAGTTTAAAAAGGTTTATATAAACGATTTCCTTTGTAAAGAGTCATTGGAACTTTTAAATTACGCTAAGTCTTTGAAAGCGGTTGGTTTTGACTTTGTTTATGCTAGATCTGGCAACGTTTTTGTTAAAAAAGATACGAAATCCAAACAATTTGTTTAAAAACGAAAGAAGATGTTGATAATTTGCTTAGTAAATCAGCAGGAGGTAGAGCTAAACGCAATATTCTGGCTAAAGTGGCTATTTCTGATGATGATGATGAAGAAGAAGAAGATGAAGGAGATGAAGAAGAAGAAGAAGAAGAATATAATACACAGTTTGAGTCCCCGAATTAGTATATATACCAATTGTTTTTTTTTTTTATTTGGTAAAAATTTTTATATAATTTTTTATGAACACCAAATATTTTTTTAATTTAAATTCTTTTAATGAGTCTAATAATGAACCTTTTTTAAAAACGTTTAATATCTTGTCTATTAATGTAAGAAGCATTTCATCAATTGATAAGTTTAACAAGTTCAAAGCTGAAATGTGTAGAGTGTCGGTAATACCTGAAATAATAGCGGTTCAAGAGACCTGGTTCGATAAAAATTCGGTTTGTTTATACTCAATTGACGGTTATGACGTGATTCATTGTTGTAGGAGTGATTGTTATGGCGGAACAACAGTATATGTTAAAAAGCAAATAAAATACAAATTACGTGTGTTACAAAGTGATGATTTTTTCGATTTAATATGTATATCTTTTCCAGATGTCAAAATTGATAATAAGCCTTTAATTATTACATCACTATACCGATCGCAAAAATGTAAACTACCATCGTTTGTAGACATGCTAGAAAGATTATTAATAGAAGTTAAAAACTCTACATGCATTTTTGTTGGTGATTTTAATATTAATTTGATGCTTATGAGCCCTGAAAGTCGTGCTTTGATAGATGTATTTTCTGAAGCTGATTTTACTTCATGTCATAATCTTATAACTAGGCCCGAAAGTAAAACTTGCATTGATTGTGTTTTTAGCAATGTATCAAATTGCATAATGGTAAACTCAATTGAAACTTCAATATCGGATCACAATATAATTTTTTGTAAGCTTAGAATGAACTTTCGCCATAATGAAACTACGATTGAGAGAAAATATTGTATAGACTACAGAAAGTTTGGATCGTTTTTGGATGATAACTTAATCATTTCAAATTTAAGCAGTTCCAATGTTCAATGTGAAGATCTTGTTAACACACTTTCTTTAGCTGCATCACAAAGTACTGTTATTACTACAAAACAAATAAATATTAGACACAAAATGAGCCCGTGGATGTCTGAGGAATTAATTTCTTTAATATCTTATAAAAATAATTTGTTAAAAGCCAGGATGAAAATAAACATAACAGGATTATTGCAGATAACCTAAATAGAATTAGTAAGGTCATTAAGTATTGTAGCAAGAATTTGATGAATGACTACTACTCGTATAACATTGAGAAATGTAAAGGAGATTCTAGAAAGACATGGAAATTCATAAATAAGCAAATTGGAAAGAAAGAAGAGACCTCTAAAGAGTTACTAAATGAGGATGATAGTATTTTAACTATGAGTGACGAAAAGGCTTCTAGTTTTAATAGCTTCTTCTATAAATCGGTCAGAAGCTTGCGAGCAAGTATACATCAAGATCCGAGTGATGATATCGATTTCTTTCAAACATTGGTTCCAACTAATTCATTTTTTGATTTAGAAGTTACAGAGGATCGAGTAGTAGATAATATTTTAAATAATTTAAAAACGAATAAGAGCCCTGGTTGTGATAACATAACACCAAAGATGTTGTTGGTACGTAAATTAGCTGTGACAGAAGCAATTACAACAATATTTAATAATATGATTCAGGAAGCTAAATATCCAAATGTGCTTAAAATACACAAAATTATTCCCATTCCCAAAGCTGTAAGTGCTAATAGAGTTGAGAACTATCGCCCGATATCCGTTCTTTCAATCATAGATAAAGTTTTTGAAAAAATAATTTTTGAGCAACTATCCAATTACCTTGATGATAACAATATATTGTTTGAACGACAATATGGCTTCAGAAAAGGTACTGGAACTGAGGAAGCTGTAATTAATGTAATGGATTGTATTTGCAATGGACTTGATTCAGGATATAAAGGAGTGGCTGGAGTATTCTTCGATTTATCAAGAGCTTTTGATTTGGTAGATCATAATATATTACTACAAAAGCTTTATTTTATAGGTTTTTCCAGTAATACTATAGCGTTTTTCAAGGATTACTTATCCAATAGAAAACAATATGTTCAGATTGGTGAATCTTGTAGTAACAAGCTAGAAGTATTTTGTGGAGTACCACAAGGCAGCGTTCTTGGTCCACTTTTGTTTAAGATTTACATAAATGATATGAAAAACATAAACTTTAACGGAAAGTTATTTATGTTTGCAGATGATGTTTGCCTTTTATACAACTATTTAGATGAAAAAGTATTGAGGACACATGTTGAGTATGATGCTGCGATTTTGGCGGAATTTTTGAGGTTTAATAAATTAATATTAAATACCAAGAAAACGAAATTTATACGGTTTAAACCATATATTTTAAAGAATGATGCAGTAATGAGCGTACATATTGATGGAGAAGCGATACAGGAATCTGAAAATGTTAAATACCTCGGAATTAATATAAATCACAATCTTATGTGGGAAAATCATATATCTAAGTTAAAATCAAGAATATCGTCGGGAATTGGTATACTCTACAAGTTTAGAAATAAATTGGATACTGAAACTAAAATGTTGTTGTATCAGTCGTTAATTCACTCACACCTTACATACCTACCTGTTATTTATGGTGGTAAATCAAGCACAATGATAAAATCATTGCAATCTGCACAAAATAAAGCACTGAAAATTGTATTTAAGCAACCATTGAGGCTTAGCACAGTTGAATTGTACAAAGATTTTGCAAAAACCGTTCTTCCTATAAGAGGGCTTTATAAGCAGCAGCTTTTGTTGTACGTATTCAAATGTTTAAGAAATGTTGGGTCTCATACAATCAGTTTTAATCAAAACATATCATACACTGAAAGAATCACAAGACAGGCTTTGAATCTTAATGTTGTAAGATGTCGTCTTGAGTTAACCAAACAACGTATAAGTTTTGCTGGACCTAACGAATATAACAAATTACCAGATTGTTTAAAAAATATTGAAATTTTATCTACCTTTAAAGAAAAATTAAAACAATATTTACTTCAAAATGTTGAAATGCTTCTTACAAATTAGCTTAAATTTGAATATGATATGCATATTTTTATAATGAAATTTTTATATATTGTTAATGTTGAATAAATTATTTTTGTTTTTATTTAGAATGTAGCCAACTTGGTAGCCTCTAAAATGCCATACTTGGCGCTGAGGCGAAAACTTTTAAATTTTGTAAAAAAAAAAAAAAAAAAAAAAAATTTCAATACCCCTATCTGTACCAGCTGGCCAAAGTGGTGCACTCTGTAGCTGCCGCACAAGTGAGTGTTGAAAGATCCTTTTCTGCATTAAAAACCATGCTAACGGATCAAAGATGCAACCTATCAGACGAGTCGTTTGGCGAAATCCCTTTTTGTAAAACTAAATAATAAATAATTAAAAGCAAATAAAATTGATTAAAAAAACTTATGAAATAATTTTTAATACTTACAGGTGTTCAAAGTTGACTACATCGTGTATACAATTTTTTTTTGGATTTTTTGGATAAGGTAGCCTGTCGCTAAAGAGGTGACGCTACATGTAATATTATTGAACTTTACCACAAATATGGACCTATATAATTGTGTCTGTCTGTATGGCTTTAGATCTAAGCTGGAGCAATGAGTCCAGTTCAATTTTATACGAATTATGGCCCTATAAAATTGTATTAGATTGTATCAGTTTTGTATCTAGTTGTATCAGATTATCAGGATATATCTGGTAAAATTATATATAATTATATAAATTGCATTCGGATTTTGACCTCATATAAAACTTAATACATCTAAATACAATTCGATTCAACTTTTAGTCTGGCAAAATTTAACTAAATGTTAAATTTTTTTAAATTATTGTATGAAAATATACACAATTTCATACTGGTTTCAGGAAAGTTACGGCATAAATCTTTTTTTAGGTTTTAATGCACATTGGAGTGTCCCAGAAGTTTACTGTTTCACGCAATAGTGCTCAAACGATGAGTATTATCCAGTTGATTATGGGAAAAATAGAGAATACACTCAGTTCGCTACTAGTAGTTTTTAGATTTGTGTACAAAATTGGTAACGCTGAGCATATTTTTGGAAATATATTTATATAATAATAATTTACAAATTTATATAATAATACCTATCGTTTGAGAATGTGACGAAATTTTTTAAATTCGGAACAGGCTTAGATACATCCTTCTAACTTTAAGTGTGGCAATATAAAGTTTTATACAAAACAAGATATACATTGTTTGGAATAAAACGAAATAGAACTAAGTCTAGTTCAAAATGTCATTTTATCCAAAATAAAAATATATTTTTTTGAATATTACACTATGTGGCATTATATAAATTTTGATTTGTATTATATCTAATAATAAATATATTCGTACATAATCAGATTAACCATATATAATTGTAACGGGTCCGCCAAATAACTTTTTTTGAAAATGCTATAAAAAAAACTGCTGAATATTTTCTCAAATTTGAAAGTACAATCCTTCCGGTTAATAATGGAAAATAATTTCATTCAAATGGCTGCCTCGGCTGGCCATGCAGTAGCCTACACGATTGGTCCAATTTTTAAGCACATTATCGATTGTGTGCAGCTGTATTTCACCAATGGCTTCACGAATATTGTCCTTTAAAGCATCAATTGTCTCTGGCTTGTTGACGTAACACTTATCTTTGACGGCACCCCACAAATAATAGTCCAACGGTGTCAAATCGCAGGGTCACGAGGTGGCCAAACGACATCAGCTCTGCTGCTGATAATGCGATCTTCAAAAACAGGGCACAAAACATCAAGTGTTGCTTCGGCTGTGTGGTAGCGCCGTCCTGTTGAAACCAAATGTTGTCAATATCCTCATCTTCAATTTTTGTGAACAAAAATTCGTTCAACATGGCCCGATAATGATCGCCATTGACTGTAACGGCCACTCACACATGGTCTTTCGCACACATTCTGCAACATTACCATGATTTTCAAAGTAATGTCGCAATATTTTCCAGCGTTGTTCAAGCGTATACCCAACACATATTCGTTCAGCGGAAGGATAAAACTAATTATCTGTCAAATCAGACATGAGCTAAGTGTTACCATTCACGAAATAAGCACTAGTTGAAAAAAAAAAAACGTTAGATGGCGGACCCTTTATATGTCATATACGATTATATATTGGTCGATATGTAATAAGATGTAATTATATGTGGCATCGTAATAAAAAATTTGCACTCAAAAAATTAAGTTAGTAGAAAAGTTAGTAAAACATCTTGTAAATCAGGTATACTATTTTTCAGAAAATTTTTTGATAAACTTATGTTTTCATATAATATTTTAGTTATACGTAATCAGAACCTACCTGTTTTGTACTAACTATTTAATAATATTGTTACTAATATTTTACTAATTTATTTTGCTAAAAAAATTGTGCTGATATGTACAATAATAGTGTGGACGACAAACAGATTGAAATTTATACGCAGAGTGAATTAGATGTGCCTAGAAAAATGATACTAAAAAGTACAGCTCTAATAAGACATATAAAAAAATCAACCATGGAAGATTTTGTATATGTTTTTCATACATAAAACAAAACTGTGGATTGAAACAACTTAAATTTTGCGCTGTCACCGGCTTGTAAAATAATTGTCTATTAATTAAATAAAATAAACAATATAAATATTTAAATTTAATAAAGATTAAATGTTTATTTCCAAACTAAATGTTTGTAGAGATTAATTATCTAGTGTAGTCACATTGCAAACAAATATACAGGCAGGTAGAGAAACTAATCTAATATCTGCTGCATTTGCATCTCTTTAAAAGATAGAATCAGTTAGACAACCATTGATGTAGGTAGTGGAAAGATAATGTTGTTTATGTTATATATAATTATTTAATTTTTTTTTAGTTATTTTATTATTTAAGTCGTCAATGTGGCAGTACGACCATTTTTATATTTTGTAACATATTCTAAATTATTTGTAAAAGAATCACAAAAATATCTTTTATGATTTTCAGCAAATAAATTAACTAAAGTATTATTTTTCTATTACTTGTACTTGTATTCAGCAAAAATTTTATTAATTTTCAGCAAGTGTTTTTAAATTTCTAATCTAATTTCTAATGTTAGTAAAACTTTTGCTGGATCTACTAATTTTGTTGCTCAAAAATAGCTCGCTTATTTTCACCAAAAGATTTTGCTAACATTAGTATTTTTTTTTTTGCAAGCACCCTCCTGACTAAAATTTTGCTGACACAGCAAAATTTTTTTGCTGACCTTAATAACTTTTTTCTTTGAGTGTTGTTTAAATTATTTTTTTATATATTTATAAACATACAAAAACATATATATTCACATATAGCAGTATGCAATAACATATAATAATGAAAATGAATGAAAAGTGGTCGATTAATAAATTTGAAAACCAAAACTCTATAGATTATTTGTTAGGGCAATATTCTAATAAAGAAATAAAGAGTATGGCCTCGAACTTAAATATTTTTCAGAGCTTTTATCCGCAATTCTTTTATTCTAAAACAATGTTTCAAACCTGAAACAACTAATTTCTATGTACAAAAATTCTTTAAAATTCTAATGAATTGCTTTGGGAAAAATTATTAAAAATTAATATTTTAAAGAAAGAATATCTAAGCTTCCCAGCAAAAAATTTTTCAAAAAGGTAATCGGTTTTGTAATCAGGAATTTTGGTTAGAATGCCTTCCCAACCTGATTACCAACCTGATTCTTTTAACAGGGCGTGAGACTGAAAAGAATTGATTCTTTAGATTTGATTATATTTTTCTTTACATGAACCAGTTACCTTATTTTTTTTAGAACTACTTCGTTTGTTAAAAAAAGAAGGAGTTCTTTTATTAAAATTGTAAGTATTTTTTAAAGAAGCACTTCTTTTACTACAAAACTAAGTATTTTTGGCTAAAATATTAATGAGCATTTTTTTAATTATAATAATTTCTCATTTCTTATTGGGTAACTAGTTCTAATAAGAGTTTTTATAACAAAATGGTAATTGGTTACAAATTGAACTAAAATTATCATATTTGTGAGTTACAAATAGTTTGTTAGTTCGTAAAAGAACTAATTATATTTAAAAAACCATTATGTGTTCGCTTTCTTACTTTAAGAATTGGTTACACAACTGTTTCCTTTTTTTACTGACTCAATGCGATGTGTTTGGTAATGCAGTTCAGAAATTTGGCAATCAGAAACGTAAGCGATTATATGGCAATGCCTTGTTTTGGTAATGTGTTTTTTTTTTCCTGGGTTTAATTAGAAAAATTCCGCGGAATCAGAAATTTTAAATAATAAAAAAAAAATTCAGAGTCTAAACCTTTTTGATAGATAAAAGTTATAAAATTTTTAGATTTCGTAGTAGAATATAATTATGGGAAAGTAATAGTTTTTATTTAACTTTTAAGATAGCTGAATAGTATTCAATTTTAAAATTGGGTATTTTTTCTTTAAAAAAAAGTGCTTTTTATTTATTTCATAAAAAAAGTTTGCGCTTTTTCTATCAAAATCTGCAAATGTTTTAAAATACACTACACTTTAAAGAGCATTTTTTAATAATAATATATAAAAATAATTAAATACTAGCGGTTATGGTTAGCCTCAAAGATGTAAGCGTGACATTAGTTTAAATAATAATTCAATGGTTTTACCAACAAGCAGAAAAAAATAAATACATTGTCCGAATACTCAAGATTACATGCACTTACTCTTCATGACTCATTGTTAGATCTTTTTTAATTTGTTCTATATCTCGCCGAGTATTTAAGAATTTTTTTTAAGCTGATTTAGCAAATTTTGTGTGTAATAGTCAATTTATTAAATTTTTGCTCAAATGTAACTAAATATTTGTAGATTTAATAGATTCATTTTTGCTATTCTTATCTAACTAATATGTAGCAAAAAAAATCTGCTAATTAGTGTATGTCTATAGAAAGAAATGTGTGTTTAAAGACAGGTTCTTTGGACGTCGAGTAGTGTTATTAAACAATGATTAAATTTTGTTGGTCACAATAGAATTCCAAACAATTTATTTCCCATATGTACTAAAAAAATATATTTGTATTTCCTATATGTACTAAAAAAATATATTTGAACAACTTTGCTTTGTTAAAGATTTAAAATAAGTTATATATACACATTGAGATATAGGAAATAGCAGTGAAGGGTACATAAAATGCGATGTATTGCACTTGCTACATAGTTTATTTGCAACTTCTTTCCATTTGAAATGTATACTGTTTGTTTGGCAAAAACTTATTTTTTTTGTTATGTCTCCTGCTGTTTATATTTTACTGTAGTCGTAGACAATTTGTTTTTCACTTGTCCTGCCAAAAATTATTATAAATTTTGTAAAAAAATATATGTCTGCCATTCCACAGAAGACCGGCCAACAAATGCATTTTTGACCTTGGGTCTTCCGATTTCAATTAGATTTTGCAATCACAAACTCTTGGAGCCGCTTAATGAGTGGCGTTTTTAGTTTTTAAAATTTCGAAAAATACACGGCTGTTGCGCGAAATATTTTTTTTGAAGAATGCATTCAGTAAACTTCTGCTTTAAAAATATGTAATTGTTTGGGTTGTAATACAGATTCTTTATTTTTAATATAAATTTCAGTCATTTGTAAAACAAATTTAATTTTTTACTTTCCTTGTAGTTCATTTAAAAAAACAAACCACATCATATAACAGTTTTATAATTTTACATTAATTTTTTACAGTCGTTGTTTGTTATTTAAAGAAATAAAAAATAAATATTTGTTTATTTTTACTAACATATGTTTTTTATTTTACTACAATTGTTAGTAATTTTCTGAACAGTAAAAAAAAATACAAATGTTAGTTGAATTTAATGAAATGTTAGTGAATTTAATGAAATGTTAGTTGATTTTAACTAAATTTGCTGTCATCGTTACCTACATAATACTTAGTGTGAGAAATACGCAAAAAGTGTGTAAGATTGAACGTTCGTTTTTGCTTTAATATTCGACTTATCATCACCATTAAATTAAATTGCTTTGGAATATCACACTCCCCTACACTGTTACTGCGGAATACATTTTTTGGAGCATCAAAAAGAAATGCATTTTTTATGCAATTTTACCAAATTTTCCACTCTCGATTTCAAAAAAAAGGTGCATATTTGCAAAATATTTAATTTTTACTAAAAGCGAACACTTAAGTTTTGTTGAATCTCGGGGTTTATCTATTATTAATGAATTACTGAAAAAAAGCTAGTATAATTTTCCATAGAAAAATGTAGTGGTAATGCGTCATTTAAATTGCTCTCTTTTAAATACTATATATTTATGTTTTAAGCTTTTTTCGTTACTTAAAAGATAATCGGATGTACTAAAATATTATGTAATGAAAATTATTCAAGTTCAAGGCTATACTCTATATTTCTTTATTAGGATATTGTCCTAACAAATAATCTATAGAGTTTTTGTTTTCAAATCTATTAATTGAAAACATTTAGGAATGTGTTGATAGATCTATTTCGGTAATTTTCTAGCTTCCCATTATCGGAACACGTTTTGAAAGAAGTGACAATCCCATGCAAACATCAAACATTCATATAAACTAGTTATCTAAATGAATTCAAAGTTAAAGACTATCACCATTGATCAAAAAAAAAATTTAAAAAAACATAACTTTTATTTTTAATAAAAATTATATCAAAGTATAAAAATTAATTTATTTCTCAATATTTCGACATTCGTCGAATGTCATCCTCAGGAGAAGTATCTATAAGAATTAACAAAATAAAAATACTTCTCCTGAGGATGACATTCGACGAATGTCGAAATATTGAGAAATACATTAATTTTTATATTAACTACAACTGGCCTCGAGCTCGAGCATTTTCATTTTGTTGAATTAAAACTGAAATTTCGAATAAATACAACTTTTAATTATATCAAACTTTTATGATATTATGTTTTAAAAATATAATTTGTAACCCTTTCAAGCCACTATTCTTTCTAGAAAAAATCTCATATTCGAGAGCAAAACTGAATATTTTAGTAGATTCTTTTACTTTTCACGTACAGAAAAAACCATAAAAATTTAATGTATAGTTTTTAAAATGTAGTGCATCAGCATTTTTAAATATAATCTTAATAAATCTGAAAAATAAAATAACTAATTGTTTTTTTTTTTATTTAAATATTTTAAAAGCTTTTTTCAAAAAATTATTACAAAATATTTAAACCCCGGGACCCCAAAAAGTGAAAGTGTTACATTATGGTTAAAATTACATATATTGCAAATATGCATTCTTTTTTTCAGATCGAGAGTGGCCAGATTTTATAAAAATGGATTTTAAAAATAAATTACTTAAAAAATGCATTTCGTTTTAACGCCAAAAAAATAATAATATTAGACAATATAAATGTAGAGTAGTGTATTTAAATTTATAAATACGAATGTTAAAACTTACTCACTTTTTGCCAATATGTTATTTTTTAAAAACGAAAGTCGTGGTTTTTCTAGAATTTTGAAAAAATAAAAACGCCAATCTTTGAGTGACTCCATAGAGTTTCTGCGTGCAATATATAATTTAAATCGGAGTACGGAAGGTCAGATTTTGCCCGATCTTGCGTGAAATGGCCGATATATATTGTAAAGTTGCCAAATATTATGGAGACACAAAGTTTCATTGATTTTTATACTCAAACCAACATACGAATGTAAGCATAAATAAGTAAATATTACAATTTTTTTTAAGGAAAACTACAAATTTATTTGTGTAGCAAAATAAAAAGAAAATGACATTACTACACAATAAGTATTTTATATGGAAAATAAAATTGAAAAATATTTTGTAAAGGCATATTCCTAGAGTTACACTTTTATATGTTAATGATACTGATTTTACTTAATTTTTTTATTTCTTTGTGATCCATAGATTCAAACGTAATATACAGTTTCATTATTTTATAAATTAAATATAAATTTAAAAACATTTTTAAAAAATTTAATATTTTTGGGTAAAAAAAAATAAATTTGTTGCCTGGGCACATCAACGACGCTTTGTACACTTGAAATATTAGTTATAAGAAACATAAATCCTTTCGCGTGCATCAATTTGAGAGCGGGCAACGAAAGTTTAAAGTCGAAAATTAAAAACAAAAATCGTCCTGATTACGGTTTTCAAAATTGGTTTTGCTAAAATTACAAATTATAAAGAAATTAAATACTGCTTAAATATATTTTACAGTCGGATTGTTATTTATAGTAAATTCAGTTGAAACATTTTTCAGAAGTCATGTTTTTAATGAATCCCAGTCTAGAAACGGTAATAACATGTCTTTATTTTTCGATCTATCAGTAATGATTTTTTGTAAGCTGGAAAGTCATGAAATTTTGGGCAAGTAAGTCAGTTATGTTTTTATCAATCAAGAGTTCCAGGTGGGAATCCCATATGGGCACATTTTTTAAAAAAAGTTTGAATATAAAAATATTTTTTTTATTAAATTGAGTTTTTTCGCTGAATGTCAAAATTACAATTATTTGAAAATTCTCAATGTTGTTGTTTCAGATATGCACTAAAGCCTTTAGTGTCTACAAAACTGCGTTTAAATTTGTGATTTATATATATATTAATATATATGGTTCCAAAATTTAGTTGTTTTGAATATTTATTTTTAGACTCATTATTGTCCATACTATAACGCATATAGGTAGCCACATATTTTTAATTTTTGATAACGATATGTCATGGATTTGTGCGACATATCCACATAAAAGTAATGACAGTGGTAATGATAATTTTAAGCATTACATACCAAATATGTACTTATATAACCACCACATACGGTAATGCTCTTCTACACTGTAAATTGCAGAAACGGCACCATTACTCTCTGCATTACTTTAACAGAAATAATATTTTTAATTAAATATTATTTTTATTTTAAATATTAAGTAATGATGTCAACATTTTTTTTAAAATCTAATTTCATTATTTTTTAACTCTAGTAAGTATATAAGATCATAGATGACTACTTATTTTTGATTTTTTGTAAGCTAGAAAGTAATGCAATTTTGGGCAAGAAAGTCAGTTATGTTTTTATCAACCAAGAGTCCCAGGTGTTTTAAATTCATTTTTGTTGTCCATACTAGTCAGCATATTGGTAAACACACATTTTTTTTTAATTTTTCGTAATGTGGGTATTAATGATGCGTTGTTACTTTGCTCGACATCCGCATTTAAATTTAATGAGATTTGTAACGACAATTGTATGTACTTGACATTACCAAATATGTACTTTTATAACCACTTATATGGTAATTCTTTTCTACACTATGACTTTCAGCAAATTGGAATTAATCTCGTATTCGACTAATACAAGCAAAAATTAAGGCTGAATGTCAAAATTACAATTATTTGAAAATTTTCAATGTTGTTGTTTCAGATATGTACTAAAGCCTTTAGTGTCTACAAAACTGCGTTTAAATTTGTGATTTATATTTACATAATAATGGTTTATTTTACGCAGGAAGGAAATACATAGTTATTATGAGATTGTTAACCCTTACCCAAAACAATTTCTAAAATTTTACATTATTTTCAAAGCTCTAATTATGAATAAAACATTAAAAAAAACTAACTGGTATTAAAAAAAAAAAAAAGAATACTGAAGAAATCAATCAAGCCACTTAGGGTGTTGATCGATTTAGTTTGGTAGATTTGGAGGAAAGCCAGTATTTTTGATAAACAAATTTAAAAAATATATTTTTGATGAAAGAAACAAATTTTACATACCCTATGAAAAAGTTCCGATATTTGTATATACGAAAATATATAGTCATATATATAATTTCATATCAAATCATATCTTAGTTGACATACATGACCTTATCTTATGTGATCCCATGGTATCTCATCTGATATAATTTGATCCGAAAAATGGGTCTATATAATTTGATCAAGTTATATATAAATTGAAACAATTTGATATTACTTCATAAAATCAATTAACATTTTTTGAAAATCAGGATTATTATTTTGATTCAGATTTCATTTCATATTTTTTTTCTTTTGTATGTTTTTTTCACTTTTTTGGATTTTTTGATTTTGACCTTTAAAAAGCGTTTCTTACAATTTTGGGATTAACTATAATCCCTATTAAAAAAAATTGATATGGAGCTTTATGTGGTCATATCAGTTTCTATATGACGCTATATGTAATCTTATTAAATTTCATCCGAAATATTTGTCCATATAATTGTGTATGCACTTAGGAAATTATGTTGGTAAAGACGACAGCAATTGTAGTCAAAAACAAATGAAATTTCATTTAAAAAAAGGACGACTTACATTTCATTAAATTCAACTCACATTGTCATTTGTTTAAAATTACTAACAATTGTAGTAAAAATGAACCACATGGTAGCAAAAAATAAACCAAATTTTTTTTTTTATTTTTTTAAATAACAAAAAACAACTGTAAAAAATGAAAAATCATAAAACAGTCATTTGATGTGAGTTGTTTTTTAAATGAACTACAAGGCTAGTTAAAAATTTTATTTGTTCTACAAATGACTTACATTTACATTAAAAATAATGAAACTGTATTACAACCCAAACAACTACATATTTTTAAAGCAGAAGTTCCCTGAGTGTGTTTGTATGGGTGTATAACTAATCTGATCCAATACGATAAAAGTCCAGCACAATTATATTCGAATTATTTAACGATATAATTGTATCAGATTGTATCAGTTTTGTATCTTATTGTATGAGTTAATACCTAAACTGCTACAAATAGATATAGTTATATAAAAACCAGATATTGTTATTTCTGGATTTTAACCTGATATAATTGTGTGTGATTTTATATAAATTTACACATCTAAATATAATTAGATCCAATTTTTGGTCTGGCGAAACTGCCACTAAATGTTACATTTTTGTATATGATAATATGAAAATATACATAATTTCATACAAATATATGATCATCATATAAAAAATATTAAGAAACATATAATTTGTTTGAGGTTTTCCAAAACGTTACGGCATAAATATTTTTTAAGTTTTAATGCACATTAGGCTGTCTCAAAATTGTACAATTTTAAGTAATAGTGCTCGAACGATGAGTATTATCCAGTTGGTTATGAGGAAAGAAATCGAGAGTACTTATATTTCGCTACTCAAAGTTTTAGATTTTTGTATAAAATTGTTCTCAAGTTTGGTAATACTGAGTACATTTTTTTAATATATTTATAAATTTCCATAGAGTAATTTTGGTGCACCACATCTTTCAATTAAAAACAAATAATAAATAAAATTACTTGTTTGAAACTAAATAACGCTGTGGTGGAGCAAAATTAATCCATGGAGATTTGTAAAAGTTTTTTCCATAATATGCTCAGGATTGCCAATTTTTTAAACTCTTCTTTGTCCAAAAATTTAAAAAATTCACTACGAAGACCGCGGGTAACAACTATAAGTATGTACATTCAAAAAAATTTTGGCTTTTTATCCAAAAACAGCTCAATAATAGCTATCATTTGAGTACATGACGAAATTCGCAATTTTTTTTTTAAATTGCAGACAGGCTAATAATCATCCATCAGACTTTAAATGCGGCAATATACAGTTTTATCGGAAAGAATATATATTTTTCTGGTATGGAACGATATATAACTATGAATAGGTCAAGATTTCGTTTTATCCAAAATAAAATACATTTTTTTGAATATTACACTATAGGATAAAAGTTCTGCCTATTATGGAGGCTTTAGCTTTTCTAAAACTTCGGATTGTGATGAGATCTTTAGCCAGATCGAAATACTAGTATCAACCTAGCTAATATGTTTGATTTGCGTTATTTTTGTATATATACAGAGGTTGAAAGCTCGTTATAAATTGAAAAATAACATAAAAATAATCTCGATGTTATAAAACCAAAAACTAATATAACTGTAAAAAATATTACTTCAGCCAGAGTACACACTAAAATTTTTTTATATAAATAGAACATTTTTGGTCTTCAAAGTTTAGTAACGTCATGATGCTTGTTAGGAAAAGACCTAACCACGTGCTTGATTACTAAGAAGACAAGAATGGAGCAAAATTGATGATTAATAGGTTTTTTGTTTAAGTTCTGCCTATTAAGGAGGCTCTAGCTTTAGCCAGATCAAAATACTAGTATCAACCTAGCTAATATGTTTGATTTGCTTTATTTTTGTAAATATAAAGAGGTTGAAAGCTCGTTATAAATTGAAAATAACATAAAAATAATCTCGATGTATATAAAAACAAAAAAACTAGTATAACTGTAATAAATAATTTTAATTTGTATCTAATTATACATGTAGTCGTACATAATCAGATTAATCATATATAATTGTACATGTCATATGCGATTATATGTTGGTCGATATGTAATAAGATGTGATTATATGTGTCATCGTGTTTAAGAATTTAGAAGAAAATATTTTTATATATAAACATACATAATATAATTCAAATATAATAGCATGCAATAACATATGTATTTAAAGGGTGTCCCAAGAAGAACGCAATTTTTAAATCTGGCAACATTCGAAGTGTCATTGTTTTACATTTGAACAATTGTTATTGTTTGCTAGTAGAAGCTACGAGGTTAGTAAAAATGGAGCGCTACACGAATGAACAACGCATTCTCATTGTGAAATTGTTTTACCAAAATGGTGAAAGTTTTGCGGCTACAGTTCGCAAATTGCAATCAATTTGGGGTCACAATAATGCTCCAAAAGAGTCAACTGTAAAGAGATTAATGGATAAATTTGCCGAAACTGGGTCTGTTAGTGATGTAAAGACAACAACGCGCCATCGACCAGGTCGATCGACCGAAAATGTCGCAGCTGTACGTGATGATGTCGCTCAAAATCCATCCACCTCAATTTGACACCGAGCTCAGCAAATTGGTGTCTCCAAATCCACTTTGTAGCGAATTTTGACGAAAGATTTGCATCTTCATGCATACAAAGTTCAATTGACTCAGGAACTGAAGCCAGCTGCCCATGGACAGCGAAGGGAGTTCGTTAACTGGGTATTGGAGAGACAACATGAAAATGCAAACAGTCAATGGTGTTCGGTATCGTGAAATGATAACCAGTTTTTTCTTGCCTAGAATTGAAGAAATGAATGTGGAGGGCATGTGGTTCCAACAAGACGGCGCCACATGTAATACAGCCAGAGAAACAATTCAATTGCTGCATCAGTCATTTCCCGGTCGTGTTATGTCGCGTTTTGGAGATCAGAATTGGCCGCCTAGATCGTGCGATTTAACACCATTAGATTTTTTTCTTTGGAGTTTTTTGAAGTCGATGGTTTACGCGAATAAGCCGACGACTACTCAAGCCTTAAAAGAGGAAATTGGACGCTGCATTAATGAAATACCGCAGCATTCATGCAAAACGGTCATTGAAAATTTCATTAAAAGATCGCGTGCATGCCAGCAAAGCCGCTGCGGCCATCTGCATGATATATTGTTCCATACATAACCTACTTCTGTCTACTTTACGATATAATAAAGTTTTCACGATTTTTTTTTAAATATCTGTGTTTTATTTAAAATTTAAAAATTGCGCTCTTCTTGGGACACCCTTTATATTAAATAATTCATGATTATATGTACACGTTTTTACTCGAGGTTGCTTTTTTACGATTGTTTACTAATTTATTTATTTACTAATAAATATTATTTAATGTCTCCTTTTTTAAATAAGGGAATTATAACACAATTACGAAAAGAGTCTTTGATATCTCCCTTTAGGAAAATAACGTTAAAAAGCGATAAGACCTCATTAAAAAAACTAATTAAAAACTAATTCTATCCTGGCCAGGGACCTTATATAACACAGTGAAATAGTACATGGAATGTGATCAGAAAAAGGTATACTAGGTTTACAAGGTTTACAATTTCAAAACATTCAGTGAACATATATAGTAATCAATTATTGAAGTTCCCATAACCCCACAAAATGTATATTCCCCCTTTAACATCACCAGCCGTCCGGCCATTAACAATAATACACCCCACGTTCTCCACAAGCTCCAACAATTTCTTCAATTTGCTATCTAAAATTGTATCCTTGGATATACGACACTGGGAGATCAAAGGCGTATCAATCAACATGCTCTTATCAAGAATTTGAGCATCAAACACCCTAGAGTTCAGGTCGCCAACAATACAGAATGATGCGCCATTAAAACTATTTATAAAATCTTCAAATTTATCAAAGCCACTAGACCAGCTAGTGCAATTAATATATCTTGGAATGAAGTGAAAACAAACATCATTAAATTTAGCCGATAGAGAAAAAACCATTAGGGAACTCACAAAATTTTAAAAAGTATTTTTTTGTATTTTTTTTTAAACCATACAGACAACCCCCAATGGCACGACCCGATGAGTGATTTTTTGTGGCGTCCACCCAGTAAAGAACATAATTTTTAAAGTCTACTTGAAAAATGTATTCGATTATCAGTAAGAATATGCGTCTCAAAAAGAAAAAAATATTAAAATTGTTAATATACATATGTAAAGAAATTTCCAAATTTAATTTTACTATTAAGGTTTGCAACATTATACGATACAAATCGACACACTTCTGATTGCTAGTTGATGGTTGTTGAACTTGTAGAGGCAGCGATAGGAACAGCGTCAGCAGTTGCTGGCACGACATTTGAAGTAGCAGCAGTAGGCACGAGGTTATTATTTTGCGGTTTTTTAACATAAATTTTGCATTCGATGTTAGCTTTGGGCATTTACTCGCAGAACTTATTTAAAACAATCAATGATATTGAAAGATCTAATTGTTTAAAGAACATTGTTGAAATTGTTGGTCCTGCAATATTACGACAAATAATTTTGTGAAATAGCAGAGATTTTCTTTCATCTGGTATCCATATCGGAATCACTTAATAAATACAAATATTTAAATAATTTGCTTAAAAATTATACATTTAATGTGCTTTTGTAAGGAAATATGATGAGATAACGAAAATCTGAGTACGCATCTTAACTACATGTGGTCTCCCGTTTAAGATGCATATCGATTTTGTCACGAGTGGCACAAAATATTAAAATTTGTCGTAGGTTATTATAAAAAATGATTGTAAATTTACTACTATAAAACGAGTAAAGTTTCATGTATTATTACGCAAATTCGGTAAATTTATGCTAAAAATGCGTAAAACTATTTTGCGCACACTTTTATATACAATAATACCCACTTACAATATTTTTACCAATTATGTGTTTACAATTAAACACATTATGCCTAAAAGTAGTATTATTTTGTTAAATAAAATTTTTACGCACAAAGTTTGTAAATATACAAACTTATAATAGTAATAAATATTTTGACATTTTTAAATTGAAAAAAATGAAACAAATTAAAAAAAGCCAAAAAATCTAAAAAATTTAATTTATTGAGAATTTCAATGAAAAAAAATGTATAACTGTAGTATTTGTGATAGTGTTTAGTTTATAGTTTATTTCCAAGTGTTTGCAGCCTAATTGTGGAAAAATATTTTCAAAATATAATATATGTACAGAGCTTTAAAGAATAAAATTCTTCATTCGATTTATTCAGCCGGTTTTTACTTAAATGATTTAAAAATATCGCCAATATTGAAAAAAATTGCCAAAATTGAAAAAACGCCAAAAATCGATAAAATTGAAAAAAATTTAAAAAAAAACCGTAAAAATTAAATAAAAAAAAAACCCAAAAATGAAAAAAAAATTTCAAATTCGAAAGAAAGCTTAAATTGAAAAAACGAAAAATATTGCCGAGAAACTTAAAATAGTTGTAAATATATCTTTATTAGCTTTCGAAACACAGGCGATGTTCCAAATAAATTCTCTTTTTGCTTCGCGATGCTTTGTTTTCGAGAAAAACGCGATCTAAGAGTTTTGAACACCGGTGCAAAAATTTTTCTAGTACCTCTTTTATTTTTTTAGTTTTGAACGGTTTTTATTTAGTCAATTTTTAAAAGGTACATATTTCGAAAACTAATGGAGCTGGAGGAAAAATGGTTACACCATTGTTCAAACTCAACCCCATTACCCCTACAACGATCCTAAATTTCAATTTGATTGGCTGGCTTCGTAAATCGCGTTTTTTCTCGAAAAATAAGCATCGCAGATAAAAAAGAGTATTTTTTTTAAATTTTCGCGATTTTGTACTTTTGCTGTTTTTAAATTTTGAAGTTTTTTTCATTTTGGCAATTTTTTCAATTTAAGCGATTTTTTACATTTTTGGTGTTTTTTTCAATTTTGGAGATTGTTTTAAAACTTTGGGGATTTTTTTCATTTTAATGATATTTTTTGAATATTAGCGTTTTTTTTTCAATTCTTGCGGTGTTTTTCAGTTTCGCCGATTTTTTCAAATTGTAAATCGGTTGGGTAAAAAATAGACTGAATTCCCAATTATTGAATTCGCAATGATTGAATTCTCAACAATTGACTTCCTAACTATTGAATTCCCAATGATTGAATTAAATAATTGATAATATCGAATTAGCTAAATTGATTGAAGTCATCACTAGTGAATGCCAAAGAATGAATTGTCTGCGGTTGATTAAGAAAAAAATCATTCGATTTAAAAAATCCGATCTGATTTTTTCAAAATAGAATTCAATCTTTGAAGCTCTGTATATGTACAACCACTTATATACAAATATTTATTATTATTAGATTTATTATTATACAAAATATTAATAAAAGCCTTTCTAAAATTAATGTTTTGTTTTATATGAAAAATTCTTTGGGCTGTTATTCTTGCTTACCGCAAGGTAAAGATACGCATTTTTAGAGGGTTTTTACGCATATAAAAAAGTATTTTTACGCATTTTATTCGTATATTTACAAGTAAAGCATGCTTTTTTACCCAAAAATTCAGTAAAATTATTCATTTATTTCTAAATTTAATTACAGTTTTACGCACTTACATAGTACATTTACACACTTTTTGTTGACCAACTTACACGTATTGTGTGTATTTTTTTTATTTACACACATAGAGTAAATTTACCCAACTTATATTAGGAGTATAGTTTCCTACTACAAGTTGGGTAAATTTCAACAGAAATTAATTATAGTGTCTGCACAAAAAATTTTACATAACATATCAAAGTTACTATCGAAAAATTTCATTTAATTTTTGAGCGCCTCTGATTTCCAACTTGGAATTTTTATATGTTGTAAGTACTACTTCAAGTTAATTGCAGAACAAATTTTAGAGAAATTAATTAAGGCTTTTTTGAGATATTCACGAATAAAATACATTTTTTAATTTTCGTTATATTTTTCGCGAAAAAATTTACTTTTGTGCAGCACTATCTAAATAACAGTAATTGGTCTTTAAAAGAACTCCATATTTTAAATTTTCTGCTGACGCAATTAAAAAGTTCTGATAACTTAAACATTGTTCATTTCTTACGTATTTGTTAAAAACACCCAACTTTCAGCACAGATTAATCGCTAACTATAACAAATTTAGGAAAAAGAAAATATACATAAACTTCATATTTACTATGAGAATATAAATACCAAGTTTAAGGAAATTTGAAAGAGCATTATCTGAAATTTGTGTCGAAAGTTTTTAAAAAGCTCCCTATATTTAAAAAATAGGATTAAATGAAAAAAAAAAGCATTTTATGAAAATAACCATGCGTTTCTAATAAGTGTTCAACAGCGGTATTCATGCGTACAAGTAATCTTCTGTCCTATTGGAAATACAAATTCATACATTTTTATAATAAATTTAACAAATATTGAAATTTTTGTTATTATTGTAATAAAAAAAAAAATTAAATATAAAATTAAGAGATCACGCTAAAAAAGTTTTTATAGTTTTTTAAATATCCATTATAAACTCGTTTACATAATTAAAATATATTTATCTCCTATCCATTGCTTTAAACTCGTGAGTATCAAATTTATGTAAATCAACAAAAAAATTGCATATTTATATATCATTAAACTGCATGCATTTTTCCTACACACAGGGAAAATATTAGTTGGAATTTAATCAATCGCATTAAAAGTCTTTCCTATTGATTCTTATTCTATAGTAAGTACGTACTATATATATTCAAAGCAAACCAATTATTATTATAATGAAATGACAGTAATTGTAACAAAAAAATGGTAAATTGTACTAACAATTTGTTATCCAAACTATATTCAAATAATAGATACTATTTAAATAATTCGTAATTGTTCCAACCGTCTATAAAATACATTTCCACAGCTTAAACCTATTTGATAATTATGATTGTACAAATATTGTTCAACTTTACAACAAATCATACTTGCAACTAAAGCATTTGCCTTTTTCTTAAATGTCAAAAAATAAAATAAAAATTTCAATTAAATTAATTTTCAAGAATAATCATTTTTACAAAAATTTGTTTCATATAATACATCAAATGTATGTATATCAAAATCAATGGTTTGAAGGAAACTACAACATTCATGAAAAAGGTATTTCCCTTTAGTTAAAAATTTCTAAATATTTGAATGTACAGAAGAAAAACAAAATACACATGTATGGAAATATCATTTCACAGGAATTTTAAGCAGATTGTTTGGAATTTAAGCAACCTGCCTAACCAATTTGAGGATTCTGAACACATGTACTATATCAAAATTGGCTTTATTTCCTAACTGATAGAATTCCTTTGCTGATCGCAAGAAATGTTTTTTACCAAAATTATTGGAGTATTTCAAAATTGGAGTCATATCCTGATGAAAACTGATTGGATTTTGGTAAAATATTAATGGAAAAATCTCTTTGAGAAATGCTACAATATCTGTAAAGTTAGTATTAAAAAAAGTGCAAAAAAGTATCATAAAATTAAATTTACTACACTCATAGAAATAAACCTGTGTAAATAGCAGAAAAATCTATACAAAATTAGTTAAAAATGACCTTGCAAAAAAACTGCTTAATTTAGCAGATTTTTTTGCTAAATATTAATAAAATAAGAAAAGCAAATATAAATCTGTTAACCTTACAAAATTTTAGTTATATTCGATGTGAGTTTTAGTTAATTGAAAAACAGCATTTTACTCTGTAAAATTAGCAAAATCAATTATTAAATATTTGCAGACTCAAAATAGCAAACAAAAACTGCAATATTAACAAAATTTTAGCAAATTATGCAAATAACAGTTTATTTTTCTGAAATCAACAGAAATGTTTGCTAAAAAATTGTAGATTGCTGATTTCATAAAAATTTCACATTTTTTAATGATTTTTGGTGTACTAATATTTTGTAAATGTTTTTGCTGATTTTAGCAGATTATTTTGTTACTTTTAATTAACTAAAATTTAGCTCAAATATAACTAAATATTAGTAAATTCAAAACATTTATTTTTGGTATTCTTATATTACTAATATTAAGTAAAAAAATCTGCTAGTTTTAGCAGTTTTTTTTTGCAAGGTAGCTTTTAACTAATCTTTAGTAGCTATTTATTTTTTATAATAATTAAGTGCTTATTTTACTTCGACCTATTTGTTGTAATTCAATAAATAAATATTCAAGCTCGAGGTCAATTTTTAATTATGTTTTATTCTTTATTTTTCGATATTTTGCTGTCCTCTGGACAGCATCTTCTGGAAATTCGAGTAACAATAATCAAACAGTATAAACAGACGATCCAAACGTCTTAACATTTAACATTTATGATTTTTTATTTCTATGAGTGTAAGGAATATGTTTAGTATCTTTCACGGAAAAACTATATGTTTCAACTTTAACTGCTCAATTAGATTCAGAGGCATATCTTTAATGTGCCAACAGATTTTGGACCTTTTTGTAGAAATACATCATTTATGCGTCAATTACAGGTATTATTTTTTGCCGAAACCTAAAATTAATCTTAAAATCTGAACAGGATTCCTGCAGAAAAAATATTTAATCATTTGTGGGTTACTGAAGTACATTTTTCGCAGATAAATCCTTATATTTTATAGTGTATACTGCTAGAAAATATTTCACATTCTTATTTACGTTAATATATATAGATACTTAAAAACATTTAATTTATAATTTTACAGTATGTAAAAAAAATAATTGCTTTAGTTTATATTTTTTTTTTTTTTTTTGGGTTTCAATAGGAAATAGCAAAAAACTGAAACGATTGGTTAAAAACTTGTATTTTATATGTATTATAATTTGTATTAAATTTTGTTTTGTTTTAATTAATAAAAATAAAAAAAATATATATTCTAAATTGGAAATGGTGTATTTATTTCAATAAATTCGATTGAATCAACAATCATTTATATTTAATTCAGTAGGGATAATTAAAAATGTCGGTATGTGTAACAATATTTATTTATCGTTCTAATAGAAACTTGGTTACAACTATCGAATCAACAATAGATTTTTAAGGTAGTACATGTGACTATCAGAATTCGGTTGGCAAAAAATACGGTTGGGGCAACAAAACTATTTTCTGTGTGTATAATTGTAATTTAAAAGAGAACAAAAGTTTTCCCTTAATGATCTATATAAAGGAAATTTCTATCAAAAATAATTTCGTTTTCTAAAAAATAATGCAGGTATATTAAACTACCGGCAACGAAGTAGCGGGATTTTAAGTCAGTAGTTATAAAAAGTTATCAGCTTTAAAATAAGAAAAGATTTTATAATAACAAAACTTTTTAAACATAATCGATATTGTGTGCATTTAAAAATTGACCCAGTAGGAGGAAATAAAAAGAAAGGAGGAAAGTGCTTTTCCTGAATAAAAAAATAATAATTCTTAACATATACAAATGGTTGTTTAAAGGATTTGCTGCAAACTTTTCACTATTTATAAAGGATTTATTTTATGTGATTTATTTTGACTTAGAGCATGGGTTTGACTTTGTAGCTATACTTCACTTTGACTTTTTGCCATACTATGGTTTTTAATGCTCTTCACAACTTTAATAGGTTTTACTTTTCTGTTTATAAATTTAATACTATAGAGCACTTGAAAAGTTTTTAAACTAGTTATAAGCTTTGTAGTGTTAAGTATTGGTTTATAAGTAAAGTATAAAAACATTAGTTTATTTCTAATTACTATTTATTTAAATTTTCTATGAATCTTTAAAGAAAAAAAAAAATACAACACATAATCAATGTAATAGTGCTTTGTAACAATTAATAAAAGAACATAAAAATTAATTTAAAGAAAATAATAGAAAAGTTTGCTGTTAAATTAAATTTGGTAGAATGAAGAGTAGTTACAAACCTGGTGCAAAAACTTATTGGTAGTGTTCGACCATCAACTTGCCCGATTAACAAAAGCTATGCCTCAAATACAAATTCAGATCTCATTTGATATAGATAAATATTTATTCTTATCTAAATTTATCTCAAAGTTGGCGTAACCAGTTAATATCCGATTAAATCCCTCAAATATATTATTGCATTACATTAGATCAAAATTCAAATAGATCCGCAAATATGCCATGGAATTAGTTCTAATTTGATTATAAAATATAAGTGCTTTTTGGTGGATCAGCCAAGATATTTTGAAATTAAATTGGATGTACTAAAATCCCATGTTATATATAATTTAAATAAAATTTAAAAATAAATTTAAGGAAAATAATTAAGACATCTGGCTGATATATAATTAGGTATGGGGTAATATATAATATTATATAATTATATATCCTCCGCATATCTCAAACTAAATTGTTAATCTTGTGTCATGTATGGAATCTTACATCTTTTAATGTCATATATAAATATATCTGAAGTTGAAAGCATACATATGAAAGCATATATAATATCATACACAAACATATTTTTTTATAAGACAGTATATATTTTTATATCTTAAATTATAGAGGTTATACGTCACCTTATATGATTAAATAATAATATGGTTACACACAGAGAAATAAAGTGCCAACCGAATTGTAAAGTGTATTATAATGGTAATAACTAACAAATTCATTTAGAACAACGATATTTACATTCGATTTCTGAATATTTTGGTTGTTGCAACTAAAGTTCAGTTAAATTAACTGAACTTTGTTGTGAAAACTAATGTTTAGTTGTACCAACCCACTGGAATTCGTAATAACTGAACTTGAGTCGTAATAACCGAATTTCAGTTGGCGAATGGCAACATTTTTTTTTGTGTGTACGTTAGATATGAGACCTTATTATCTTAAATGGCAATAGAACTACCATATCTTATTATGTATAGTATATATGTTAAATATTCAATTTTATAATGGTTAATGTATAAAAATATAACTGTGTTACCATCACGTATTATTATATATTTTAAGGCGAATAATTTAAGACAATATATATTTTTCTTTACTCGAGTATCTGAAATTCTTTGTTCAAATGTTTTACTTTTAAATTTTTAAAAAAGTTTATTTTTCGATCCTTTATCATAAATAATGATGCGAGCAAGATTATTCAAGTTCAAGATCATTTGTGTTGTGTTGAACGCGCAATGTTCATTATTCAATTAAAAATTTCTTCATCCACTAATTTAATGAAGAACTTATCAACTGACATGTTTCATTTCGCGTCACCGAAAATCTTCATATGACCATTGCAGAAGGGGGAGAAGATTTTAACATTGCGCTATTTTTTGTTGAACAAAAACCAATGATCTTGAACTTGAATAATCTCTCATCAAAATTTTAAATTTATATTTCTATGAAATACTTGTATTATAAAAATAAATCCAATTTTTAGGTTTTTATTATTTTTTGTATACAAAATCAGGTGCACTCGTGGAGCTCTGGGTACTCATCTGAGATAAAAAATTTAAATTATTTAGTCCCTAACGTACCCGACTTATTAAATTTATGAATCGTATGAGGATAAACTCAAAACTTAAAAAACATCCAAAAAAAATCGTGGTTTATAATTTAAAAAAAATATTAGGCAAAAATTTTAAAATGTCTCTACGCTATGGACTTAACTATTTAGTCTTCTACAAATGAAAAACAAACCTATTTAAAATAGGTCCCCCCATTAAGGCTGCACAGTACCACCCGATTTTCGATATCGTGTTTTGAGAAAAAAACCATTTAAAGTAAATATTGCTCATGTAAAATATAGGGCAAGGAGTTTGTTTAACAAGCTGCAACTTTTTTATTTCTGCGATTTTTCATCCAAAATTTCATAATGTTTAGAAAAAAGTTCAAAATATTGAAATATGAAACAAAAAAAATTATTTAAAGCAAGAAAAATTAACAAAATCTTGTCGAAATAAAATACAACTGTATTTGTATGAAAACAGAATTTCTGCATTTTTACCCAATTGATATCTTAAAAACTGTTTTACTTTTGTTCTTTAGGACTTCATTGTCTGATTTAACGCGCGATTTTGCATGGAAAATACTAATGGATAAAAATCGATGAAATTAGTGTTATTGTTGAATTAAACGTCGTCAATGGAAGAGGAAATGTATTTTCTCTAAGTTAATTCCAACTTACGAGGAAACTATACAATGGTGAATTCACAGATGTGAATGAAACTCAGATATGTTGTAAAGGACAACAAAATATTAGATACGTTTTCTTTAGGTGCACAATAGGGTGTCCCATTCAAAAAAAATTTTTGGGGATCATTATTAATTTGAATACTCATAAGGCTAAGAATTTTTGAGAATTTTTTCAGATTTTTCGGAGGTGGTTTAGAGGTCGCGCAAATCGATTTTTTACCAAAAATCGAGCTTTTTGGGCTTTTTTTGAATTTTGCTTGAAAATTGGTAAAAAATCGATATTTCTTCAGCTTCTGAGTCAATATTCTTAATGAAAATTTTCCGATCTTTAATTTTATGTGCATAAATAATAAGTTTCGTCAATTATTTTGCACATTTTGACAATTTAATAACGGTTTTTCGTAAATTTTCAACAAATATGGAAAAGAATGCTTTATAACTTTTAAAATTTGTATAAAGACTAAAAAAAACTAATGATGCAGTTTAATAGATTATTAAGTTTTAAATTAATTAGCAAAAAAAAAATGAATTTTCTCTCACCGTTCTCGAATTATACCCTTTTAAACCTTTGTACACATTGTATGAAATGTATAAAGGCAGAATTAGTTTGTACGTTCTGTTCTGTTACGAATCAGCTGTTTTGTTTCTGTTCAATTGAAAGTCTGTATGTGTGGTTAGTTTTCACTTTTTCGTTCTGTTCTGTTGCGGACAATTCTATTGAAAATAGAATTCAACGTTAAGTGACAGCCTAAAGTGCGTATGTATTGGTTTGTTGTGATTTTTTTTTTTTCAATATTTAAATCAGGAATGATAAAGTTGGTACTATAGTACTTTTTATGGTACTATTTGAACCTCAAATGTACCATGATACTCCTATGACTCATTTAGTACGATTTACAAATTTTTCTATGTATGAAATTCTTGGTCCCTTTAAAATTCAATAACTATTAATTCGATTTGCAGTCCTATATGAACAATGAATTAATTTGGAACCAAATGCTGTGAATTTAATCACATGGTTTCACTGAGTGCGACTGATTACAGATGATTATATTAGAGTTTTATTAACCGATTAAACCAATTATTGAATTCAATCACTAAGGGTTATAATTATTATTAACTAATTTTGATTTTCAAAAAATAAATAATAATAATGTGAAATTGACTATTAGCTGCGTGTTTTTAAAATCGAATGAGTTCACGAACAAATTTGTTTGCTACCAATGAAGGATTGAATTCATGAAGGATTGAATTCACAAAAAACTGTGAGAAACGTAATTCAATACAGCAAAAATTAATAAGACGTTCAAAAAATATTAAAAATTTGGTGAATTTAAGAAAAAATCTCAAAATTTTAATAATTTTTTAAATCAAAATCAGCTAATTTTCTTAGTACGCACTGCTCGTTTTTAGATAGCTTTATGTACATTTTTCCGAAAAGTTTGGTATTGAAAATGAGCAAAATCGGTCCAGCGGTTCAAAAGTAATTAGTGACAATGTGAAAGTACTTCTAAATTTTTCATACAAATTGGTGTATAATGTACTGTATATTATTAGAATTCATTGTAGTGTCTGATGTATAAAATATAACGTCATATTTTTCCACCAGACGTAAGAGGTGAATAATATTTAAAATTCACCGCAAATTTTTTTTCTCCACAAAAAATTTTTTTTCACCTCAAAAATAGTTTTGTTACCTTAAAAATGTTTTTCACGACACAATTTATTTTTTTACAGCCAAAAAAGTTTTTCACCTCAAAATTTTGTTTTCACATCTTAACATATTTTTTTTTTTAATATATTTTTGTTGTTTCATTTGTAATTGTTCATTTTGGAGGGTACAAAGATTTGTTCGTTAATTTATATTTAAATTTTTTTTTTTACTTTTGATGCCGAAAAAGTACTATTTTATATGCAGGTTGGTACTATTTTAAAATCGCATTTATCATCCCTGATTTAAATGTTTTTGGTTGGAGTTTCTTTTACTTTTGAAAACAGCTGATTCCTTTCACAGAAAAAGTAATTACAAAATATTACCTACAGCACAGAACGACACAGAACGGCAACAGAAAGTAAAAACTAATGAGGCCTTAATACTATAAGGTGTAAACTAGGTTTGCATTGGTTTCAACTTCAAATAATTGGATTTAGAAATGTTTTTACAAATAAAATAATAGTTACTTACCACTTTTCGGCGTTCAGTTTTCAGAGTCTCGCGTGCAACTTTTTCATTAAAGCGTTTGTAATCATACAATTGTTTCAAAAGTCTAAGGTCATTGAGAGGAGCGTATCGGGGACACTGGCATAGGTACCAATTGTTAATATATACTCTTAAAATAAATGATTTAAAATCCAGCAAGGCATCAATTTTTGAATTTTGAATGAAAGGTTGTAGCTGGTTTCGAAAAATACATATTTTTAGAGAATATATAATTTTCATCATCCAGCGAGCTCGGTTAATGGCTCCAGGAGATTTTATTGTTGGATGGGGCTCAGGTCTATCACCCTCTGCCACCATCTGCCAGCTGATCACAAAAGCTTATCAGCTGATTTAACAGCGGATGCAAACCAGCCGTATTGTGGTTTTTTGAAGTAGCTTAAGCTTTTCCAGAGATTTTATACATATAGAGATTGCTAATTACCGGAAGAGGGCTCTAGCATAAAAGCTTTTATCTCAAGCCATAAAATTTATCTCAATCTCAAGCAAGCGTCTTCCACTTATCAGTTTACAAAAATTTTAATTGTATTGTGACTTGTTATCTCTAAACCTATAGACTATCTGCCAAAAATAGGGTTGTAGTTCCCCCAAATCCAATAAATCATGAATTTTAGTTCGAGCCATATCAGTGCCACCTAGTGATAACGGCTTTTTGGCTACTTTTTTGCTGTCCACAACTTGACAACACTTAAAACTAAGCTTTGACATACAATAAATAAATTTTCAAATCTCATAATCTAAAGTTTACAACAAATCGGATGCCCAAATCTTAAAGTACTAAAAATTTCATACAATGGGTGTAAAGCTTTAAAAGGGTATAACTCGAGAATGGTAAGAGAAAATTATATTATTTTTTCCGCTAATTTATTTAAAACTTCATAATCTTTTAAACTGCATCATTAGTTTTTTTAGTCTTCATACAAATTTTATTATAAAGCAGTCTTTTTCATATTTGTTTAAAATTTACAAAAACTGTTATATAATTTATCAAAATGTGCAAAATCCCTGACGAAACTTATTACTTATGCACATAAAATTAAAGATCGGAAAATTTTCTTGAAGAATATTTACTCAGAAGCTGAAAAATTACCGATTTTTAGCAATTTTCAAGAATAATTCAATAAAAGCCCAAAAAGCTCGATTTTTGGTACAAAATCGGTTTGCGCGACCTCTAAACCACTTCCGAAAAATCTGATAAAATTCTCAAAAATACTTTACCTTATGAGTATCCAAATTATTAAAGATCTTCCGAGAAAATCCAAATTTTTATTTTTTTTGGGACAACCTAGTGCACAATCTCAAGTTAAGGGGTTAAAAAGTTAGGTCAAAAATTACTCTTTTTGATATTTTTTAATATAATTCTTATATAACCCAGCGTGCAATCGGAGTCCGAAATAAATCAAAATAGAATCATTCTGACTAATATTTGTTTTTCACTGTTAATAAAATGAACCACAAAGGTAGTAAAAACTAACTACAAATGCAGTTAGAAATTGAAAAGGGTTTATTTGTTTTATTTTTTTTTTTAAATAAAAACATAAAAACTGGTAAAATGAATGTTTATTCATAGTACAGTAATTTTATGTTGTTTGGTTTCTTAAATTAATTGCAAATGTAGTCAAAACTATAGTTTCCAAATCGGTTAATCGATTAATCGGAAAACAAAATTTCGGTTTTTAACAAATCGTTTTTTTTCTATCGGTTAATCGGTTTATAATTTTAATTGTCTTTAGATCAACTGAGAAGCAAATATCGAATGAAAACTTAGATTTTAAGCATATTAAGATGTTTTAGTCGTGGACATTTCGCTCCTATTCCTAAAAGGCCTGAAATCGTAATTTACGTTGTGAAAGTGAAAACAATTTTTATTGTATTGGAAAGACAAAACTAAAACAATCCCAACAAGTCGTATTAAATTTGAGTGAAATATAAAACACTTTTACGTCAATGTTTTGAAAAATTTAAATTTTAACTGTTTTTTCACGTAAAACCCGACCAATTTAATATGCTTTATCGTAACATTAAAACTGATTCGAAATTAAAAAGATTTGGTCCTTACATTTTTAACCTCTAACTGCATAAAAAATCTTAATTTATATACAGGCTTAATTTTCTAAAAGAGCCTAAGTATTTTCAGAAAACAAAACAAAAAATAAGGAAAATAAGATTTGCATTATTTCGGGACTAACGGGAAAATACTCTATTGGGGTGTACGCTCAGAGTTTATCAAAACTTAGATTTATCATAGAGGGAACTAAACTTAAGCAATTAGTTTGGGTGTAAAAAACGTTCTTTATATTTAATATATAATATCAAACTTTCTGTTACTTTTTAACCAAAACAATAAAAACCAAAGGGAAAAAATAATAATTTTTTTACTTCTAAACACTTCGATATGGCACAAAAGAAAAATTACGGTTTAAATAAAATTTTATTAAACATCAAAATTTGATAACAATCGGTTTGTATCAGTTTTAAGAAGTGTAAGATTCCGCACTTTTTAATATCTTGGAAAAGCTGACATTTTTTTCGAAGTTTCCAGTATCCCAAATCCTGCTTTAAAAATAAAACTTTAAATATTTTATACTGATTCTTCTTTTTAATATAGAAAATGTTTTACACGAACGCCAAAAATGATTGAGTTTATCTCGGGATTCCATAGCTAAATTTTCGGTATTATGGAAAAGGAGAATACTAAGTACGCTGGATTACCGCGACTTAAAACCACGGTATGCATTCCCTATTCAGTTAAAAAAATATTTTTTTTTTATTTTAAGTGTTTTGCCTTAATAGTAAACGATTTAATCCACATTTTGAAGTGTAATTTTTATATTTTTTTTTTCACTTAAAATAATTATACTGTATTACTTTCAAACAACTACAAATAATTATGGCAGTTGTTCCCTCAGTGTAGCTATATGAGAGCGTTTCTCATTTCCAGTAAAGCTTTTTTCTGACCGTCCTTTTATGACTAATAAAAGATTCTCAAATATGAAAAATGTGTTGGCTGGAAAGCTATTAAGCTATTAGCAAATTAGATATCATATGAAAGGTATTTTAAAGGCGCATCTATTGATGTGTAAAACATGTCCGTACATTTTTGTTATTCATTACCACATTTGTATGGGAAGTTGTTGTTGGTTTAAGTTCAAATTAACATGTAATAATTCATATTTAATTTTATCGAGGGAGAGTCTGGGCTTTTTTAATTTTCGCTATCGTTCGGCTTAAATCGAATTTTCCCGAACAGATTTTATAATCCACATTTTAATTAATTCAAATAGTTGCAACCCTGAGCCCACAGCAGTGCCCTGGACGAATTTCGATTGCAGCATATTCAGTATGGCTATAAAAAAGATAGTAGTAAAGCTGTTAGTAATGCATTTGCAAGTTTTAAACTAATTTTTAGTTGAAATTGAGATTGAAGTTAAAAATTTTGGTATTTTGACTTGAATTACAAAATTTTTAAAAATCTTGATTGCAGAATTTACTAAATTCTAAAAATATTATTTTGATAATCAAAAACAGCATAGGTCGTTGTAATGCGATGATTGCGTTATAGTACTGGTGTATTTGTGTATACTGTGTCGGTATAAAATAAACGAGTGAAGTGAACACGTGTTATTAAAAAATATTTAGAAACATTTTTGGAATGGTTTTGTTATATACTAATACAAAATAAAACTATGCAAAATATTCAAGAGTTTTTTTTTAAGTAGAAAGGAGAAATATTTTTTTTAATTGAAGTACTAGATTAAGTGGTTTTTGTGTTTATAAAATAATTTAAAACAATATTGTAACTAAATACATATATAAAAATATCGATAGTCCGAAAACACAATTTTTGTATTATTAATATCAAAACTAAAATATTTTGAATAATTTATAATGTTAAAAAAATTAGTTAAATTATTAAATTTTTTTTTTTTTTAGATTTCATTTTAGTCTTTGCCATATGGAATTCCGATGTATTTACATTCAAAGAAACAAAGTAAATAAAAAGACAAACAAAAGGGGTTTTCGATTTTTTATTTTGATTATATATTTTTTTTTAACCTGAAAAAACTTATAAAAATATCTACACCCTAGGGTTCAAGCTTTTTTTCTTGCTAAATTTTTACCTATCCTAATCGCCAACAATGTATTAATAATAGAAATCGCCTTTTAAGGTCACTTTGAAACAAAAAACCTTGTTGACCAATAATACTGCATAACATATTTTAAATAACTTTTTACTTATTGTTTTCGTTATTTTACAAATTTTGATGTCTATATCGCGAAACAAGCCAAATCCACGAAAACCACCAAATTTGAAAACATTTGTATCTTTTCAGTTGGATATGCATCATTATTGTCTAATTAGGTTAAAAATTTTACTTAATATTTATTTTTATTTTAATTAAACAAAAAATGGATTATGCGGAAATCTTTTTGAAAAACGCGAAAAATAAAATTGCATTACTTTATAAAGGCTGCTTTTTATACAGGTATAGAACTTTAAGTTCAATAAATATCGAAAAAATCAAAAAATAACTTTTACTTTTGCCCGAAAAAATAATAATAAAAAATAACTTTTTTTTTTGCTCGAAAAAATAAAAATCAAAAACTAACTTTTATTTTTGCTCAAAAAAATAAAAATCAAAAAATAACTTTTATTTTTGCCCGAAAAAATAAAAATCAAAAAATAACTTTTGTTTTTGCTTAAAAAAATAAAAATCAAAATTTTAAAAAGCAATGCATTTTATTACAGACTAGTTCATAAGGATCAAAATGGTATACTTGAAACAGTTTCCGACATTTACTTCTAGTTGCTTTTTTTTGTTTAAAAATTTGAAAATAACTGCTATTTCGGTCCCTGGTCCGAAACGATAAGCCATACACGATTGATCACTTGGAGGACAACATTCGTCGCGTTATTGCCAATGTACGCCCACAAATATTGGAAAAAGTCTTCGAAAATTGGACCTTCAGATTGGACTAAGTCCGAGCCAGCCATATGCCTGAAGTTATATTTAAATTATAATGCCAGAAGATTGTCTTTCGAATGAATAAATTTAATGTCAATTTAAAAAAAAATCATCTTTGTTTTATTCCATTTCAAAGTTCTATACCTATATAAAAAACACCTTTATTTGTATGGACTAATATACGGCAAGGATACCTTAAATTTGATAAGGCAAGGCTACCTTAAATTTGATAATCGAAAAAAGTCAAAAGCTATAACCCTACTTGAATGAATGAATGAATGAATGAATGAATAATGATTTATTAAAAAAAATATGTAATTACAATTCATATAAATATCACAAAGAGGTAGCTATGATTAAATCATTTGAAGACATAACATTTAATATTGTGTGTCTGATTGGAATATATCTATAAATAAAATTATATAATTATATTGATTATTTTACTATATAGATGAAAAAGTATTAAAATTACACAAATCAATTTAGGTAGTATATAAAATATTAAAGGATTTAAATGAACTTTTTTAATTTTTTTTTTTTTTATCTTTAGATGATTTCAGATATTATAAGTTTTCTATATTTTAAACATATTACCAAATATTTGTATAAACGCATGTAATCTTTACCATTTAGTACCTCATAAATTTCATCTATTGACAAAAATCTTTTTCCAAAAAAAGTTAAACGGTAGCTAGAAAATATTGGGCATCTACCAATAAAATTATGAGTGTTTTCCTCTTCATTACAGTTACAAAGCGTGCAAGTAGTTTCTCCATTACCATAAAAAGCACGAGTGTTTAAACTTAGCAACCCACCCCTGGCCTTCATAATTAGGCTGACAAGATATGGCGAGTTTCCATCGAGAAAGTAAGGAGGAATATCATTATATTGCAGTGTAGGGTACAAATCATGAAAATGAAATCGCGGATTTCTGGCACTAGTAATAAATTTTTCGTACTCTATGATTCTCAAATTTTCGAGAATATTCTGGTGATAATATAGAAAATTGCCCTCCAGGTCCCAATATCCAAAGTAATCTCGATTTTCTCACATAAAGACCTCCAATTGGAGAACCAAAAAGTACCCCGCCGAATAGTCTCCTCGGCCAATATTCGCGGTAGTCTAGTGACAGGTAGGTCGAGAACTTTTCTTATATAACTAAAATGTAATTTTAGTGTATCCAAGTAAAGTGATGGCAAACCAGTTTCTATGTGCAGCATATAGTTTGGAGTATTTTCAGGAAGGTATAACATTTTTTCAAGAAATATCGCAACAATTTCTCCACTTCATCAAAAACCATAAATCCCCAGACCTGCGCGCCATAAAACATTATAGATTTTGAAGCAGTATGGAAAATTTTCAATTTATTTGAAAAGCTTATTTTTGGATGGTGAATGTAACTTAACCATGTGGTGTTAATTGCAATCTTGGCAGAAACGAGCTTAGACTCTAAGTGTTTTTTTAAGGACAAATTGTAACATATATTTATACCAAGATACTTATACTCGTTTACCACCTCAATTTGAGTGTTACCATACCTCCAAGATAGCCCACGACTGATCCTCGTACCCTTTCTGAATATCATTATCTTAGACTTATCAAGGTTTATATTCAGACCCCATTGCATGCATTAGTCGTATAATGAGTCGATCATCTCTTGCAGACCCGTTGGAGAATCTGACAAAAGGACAATGTCGTCTGCATATAGTAAAACTTTGACAACAGTCCACATTGACGCCACCAGGTAAATGGTCGTTAATGTCATTTATATAAAGCGAAAACAATAAAGGGCTCAGCAGACACCCCTGTTTGACACCCTGTGTGACAGTAAAAGGCTCAGATAGTGAGCTACCGTCCCATACCCGGATAGACGTGTTGCTGTACAATTTTTGCAATAGGAGAACCATTTTACGAGAAAGCCCTGTACAACACAACTTGTAAAAAAGCGAATTCCTTGGCATAATGTCAAACGCTGAGGAAAAATCAACAAAAAAGGCATATGTTCTGCAATTTTCGTCAAATCTCAGATTCACAATACTTGTTAAATTAAACAAATTGTCAACAGTGGAATATTCCTTGCGAAAGCCAGCTTGGTATTCATTAATAATACCATGATATTCAATCCAGCTATTTATACGGTTAAGTATTATGCCAGTAAAAATTTTATAAAAAGTGTCGAGAAGAGAAAGTCCTCTATAATTCGATACTGTATTAAGGTCACCCTTCTTAAACAAAGGTATTATAATGGAGCTCCGAAAGGTATCAGGTATATCCTCTCGCAGAAAAATTTGGTTGAAAATAATTAAAATTTCGTTCAAAAAGCACATTGGCGCGTGCTTAAAAAATTCGTAGCTGACTCTGTCCTGGCCAGGGGCCCTATTTGATTTAACAGTTTTCAAAACTAGTATTAATTCTCTTATCTCAAAAGGTGAATCCAGAAACGGATCAATGACATTTGTAACCGACCATAAGATATCACGGTTAAAATCAGGATGTAATAAGAGCGATTTGAAATAATCATAAAAGTTGCCGACACACAAATTGTTTCCTCAGCGTATTACCCAACTTCCACCATTCACTACTATTTCGAACACCATTTAACTTTTCTATATTGTTTATTTTAAAGCTAAGCTTCATTTCATTACATAGTCTGGAATACTTCAACCTACTCTCTACATAGTACTTCCTATTTACCTCCGTATTAAGAGAACGATAATCATCTAGTTTTTTAAGCATATTTTTGCGTGCATTTTCGCACTGAGAATCAAACCATCTGCTTTTTGGGGTAAAGCGATGCCTTACAAAATTGTTACCAGAAGCCATACGAATTTTCTCAATACATTACCAACCTTCTCCTGCATACTAAATTCTGATTGTAAATATCGTAGGTCAACCAAATTTTTGAGGGCGTCAATATACCTTACCATATTATTGGAAAACCCTACTTTTGGCTTCTAATAACCCGATTAAAATAATTTAAAAATACCATATAATTATATACGAGGACGGATCAATAAGTCCGTGACCTTTTAAATGATACACAGTTTGTTTGCAAAAAAAAATAATTTTTCAATATAACCACCTTATAGCTCAACACACTTAGTCCAACGTTTCTTCAATTTTTGTATCCTTTCCAAAAAATAGGAGTTTTCGAGGTCCATGAAATAGGCATTTCTTGGCCATATGGAGTTGTTTTTTATTAAATCCTCGATAAATCGGTCCAATAAGCTGAACCACAATTGCCCATACGTATTACCCATTGAATATTTGCAGTCGTTTCCAAGTCCACTATCGGATTAGGTAAAAAATTAATTTATATATTTTTTTTTAATATAAAGGAACAAGAATCTGACCGGTCGTATATAAAAGTATTTTAAAATAAGTACACCCGTAGTGCACTATCTACTTACCAATCATACATTAGATTTTGTTTTTAGTTTTAGAAAAGAAAACTTATATCCTTGCAGGTAAACTTAAAGTTTTCGCTAATATCTAGCTTATTAAAATTTATTTCTTAAACAAATTTGTCTCACAAAAAACTACATTGCACAGAAACACATTAATGCAGAAAATAAATTTTCACTGCGGCAAATATGCGAAAACTTTTTGAACAAAGTTGAACACTTTTTGTATGAAATTTTTCGATTTTAAATTTGGATAACATATTGGTAATCTGCGTGAAAAAATATATTAGATTTTATGTGTTTCATTTCTTATTTTTTCTAATTTCTTAATTGAAATAAAATAATGGCACAAATACAACTTTAAAACTTCAATTATGACTTTCGAACTACAAACTCCAAACAAAACTTGAATTTTTTTTGGCTGATCATATTTATTTGTATAATGACATCTTTGAAGGGTTGTGGAGCTCTCGAATTAAAGCTGGATTATTTCATTTCATATTCCATTCTTGGATGTATCATAATAGGTTCCAATTTATATTCTATAACCGTTTTTGTAGTGAGTTTGTCCTATTTACAATAGGTACTTTACCTCCAGACAATAACTGGTTGCAAGGAAACGTTTAACCTTACAAGTGCAAGGTGATATAGAAAAATTTCACAAGTAAATGATTGTGAAATGTAATTGGCGTCGCCCAAATTTGTTAAAGTCTTGCTAAATCGAACAATAGCGTAAGATTCGGCCCCAATTGAAAAAATACACGCCAAATAAAAACTAAACTGAAACTACTAAACTAAAACTACATACTTGGCGTATGATGAATATTATTAAATGTATTATATTTATCATACGCCATGTTGTTTTGAGATGTTAAGTATCTGTCGATGTTTTTTATTTCAAATTGCGATAAATCGGATTGCTCTTTTAAAGTTATTTAAAACCCAATATTTTGCTCTACAAGTGGCCACCATTAAAATAATTAAAAAAAAAATTAAAGTCTTGTATTTGTAATAAGAACATGACATACTTATTTGTTTGTAAAATACCTAATATTTGTAATAAATTTCAATCTACTTTACTCATGTTTTTAAGTAAAAAAGTTAACAAATGTGTTTATAAAATTATGTAATTTTCTTTACTTTTTAACTGCACTTTAGTTGTGTATATTGTAAATATGCAAGTCGGTGAAGCAGAATTTTCGCATTCATCTCCATAGAACACAAGCACGATTGGTAATTTTTTGAAAATGTTGTATTAAAAATAAAAATGCTCTATTTCCAACTAAACTTGCTTATGCGAAACAAAATAGAGAAGTGGCCGCGTATTTGGTAACGATTATCAATAGACGCAAATTTGCTCAAAAATTTAAATATTGCCCCATGTGCCAGGCTCACAATTGTGAGCTTTGACGTTTTCTCCTGAAACTGCTAATATTTTAATTGAGATGGAAAAAGTCATATGTTATTATTACACACAGAGAAATAAAGTGACAACCGAATTAAAAAAGTGTCTTTTGGTGATAACAATAAATAAATTCGGTTAGTACAACCCTATTCAAATTCGATTTTTAAATATTTTGAGTGCGGCAACTAGAATTCAGTTATATTAACCGATGAAAACCAATATTCAGTTGGTCCTACCGATTTCAGTAGTTGTAATTGAATTTGAGTCTTAGTAACAGAATTTCAGTTGGAAAATGTCAAAATTTTTCTCTGTGTGTAACTAAATTATATTTGCTAAATTATGTAAATTTATATACATATACATATATATGTATATTATAAGTTATATTTCCTAAATTTAATAAAATTGTTTTACGTTGAACTTAAAAAATACAGACTTTTTTGCATGCAGGGATACATCTATTGTGAAAATGATCACATATTATCATGCATTAAATGCCATATATGTTCGCATCCGAAAATTAGCTATGTTGATATTTTGATATTTATTGTTTATTTACTCAGCCTTCTTATTTATATCTTACAGACTATTGTACAAAAAATTTATTAATTAAAAAACACAATATTACAGTATTTAATTAAAATCATAAATAAAATTAATTTATATTTATCCCTGCTTAATTAATAATCCAATAATAATAAAAACTCTTACAAAGTTTTATACATCTAGTAATTGGCTCATTATTGCTACAATTAGTTCTATCAAAATCGTCATCAAAAAGACGTTCGTGACGCAGATCTCGAGGAGGAACATATATTTTCACCAGATCCGATTGCTTTTTACATCTAGTCTGATTGGAAAGTATAATATATGTATATGAAAGTCATGGAAAATTAATATCTACGATAATATAAAGATTGTAGACCGAAATATTTACGTTTAGTGATATATGTATAATGGCATATCTTCAGAACTGCTCCATTTCCTGAATGCTACTTTGGTAAAATGTTCCTGAATTTTCTCAATTCTTTTAGAATGAGCAGGAGCATAGGGGTTCCAAGTTAGAGAAGAATATTTTAATTGACTTGTGACAAATGATATATAAAATGATTTAAGACTTAGTGGATCTTTAAAATCAAAACTGTCTCTTCTAATAAATCCCAACAATGAGTAAGCTTTCAAATATTTTTCAAATATTGCTATGGTGTTTTGGATTACTTAATAAAAATCATTTAATATTTTTTTATTAAATAGGACCCAAGAGCCGAAGAACAAAGATTGAAAACCATTCCTTACAAAAACCTATGGCTGTTACTCCTCTCTTTATTGTAACATTCTATAACTTCGTGCTGCAATTTATTTTTCAATAAATATCAAAAACAAGTAAATTTTTATTACAAACACAAAATATAATTCTAGTTTTTTTTCTTTTTTGGCAGAAATTTCAAACACTTTTCTTTTGTTTTGAAAAAAATAACAAACACAAAATATAGAAAAAATTGGAAAATTCAAAATCAAAAAAAACTTTTTTTTACAGTTTTATTTGTCGAGATTATTTTTATGTTATTTTTAACATACAAGCTTTCAACCTCCGTTTACCCTTACGATGCAAACGCAACTTTTTCTACGAGAACACACAGCCGGGATACATTTGTACCTATTAGCTTATTTTGGCTTTTTCTAATGTTTAAATTATCCAATTTCATTTTAAATGTGTATATTAATATTTTACAAATGTTTAAGTTTTTGTTTCATGCAAATATTCTACCTGGTTCAAAAGATATAGGCAATAAAGGTCACGGGCATGGGATAGCCAAATGTTGTGTGTGTTTACGTAGGTGTCGACTTTGGAAGATCGTAGCTCCTGAACCACTGATCAGAATTTGATCAAATAACCTTTAAAAGATAGAAATTACTTATATCAGAAATCACTATGCCCTAAGTTAAGCCGTTCCTGAGTTGCATCACTGCAAAGTTGCAAGTGGATACATTTGTACTCGGGTGTGTGTTTTATGGTTAAAAAAAAGCACATCAAACATATTGGCTAGATTGATACTAGTATTTCGATATGGCTAAAGATCTCACCAGAACCCGAAGTTTCAGAAAAGCTACAGTCTCCAGAATTGGCAGAGCTTTGACAAAAAAACCCATAAATTACCAATTTTGCTCCATCCTTGTCTTCTTAGTAATCAAACACGTGCTAACGGTCTTTCCCTAACAAGCATCATGATATTACTAAACTTTGAAGACAAAAAATATTCTATTTGTATAAAAAAATCTTGAGTTTTTACTCAAGCTCAAGTCATATTTTTTACAATTTTATTAGCTTTTTGTTTTTATATACTGCGAGATTATTTTTATGTTATTTTTAATTTATAAGGAGCTTTCAGCCTCCGTATATTTACAAAAGTAAAGCCAATCAAACATATTAGCGAGGTTGATACTAGTATTTCGATCTGGTAAAAGATCTCGTAAAACCCGAAGTTTTAGAAAAGATAGGGCCTCCAGAATAGGCGGAGCTTTAACAAAAAACCAAATAAACACCAATTTTGTTCCCTTGTTTATTTATAAGTCATTGATATATAAGTTAATATATGATCATATAAGAATTCAATCCATTATATCATTCATAATCATATATGACCCTTTTGTTTGAATGTATGATCCCATATATGCTTCCATATATACATCTTCATACATGCTGATTTCTGAAACACCTAGTTCAAAAGTGACTCAACTCAAAATATTTAATTTTTCAGAAATGGACTTTATACCATTTGAAACATAAAGAAAGACATAACTGTTTTTTTTACCAATAGTTAACAACAACAAAATACACGGATATTTTTTTATAGATAAACAAGTGTATTGTGCATAGTTTAAGCATATAAACCCGAAAAATTTAAATTTTGAGTTGAGTCACTTTTGAACTAGGTGTGAGATATGGTAATAAGTGGAAAAAAACTTTGTCGAAAAATTTGCGGAAAGAAAAGTTAAAGCTTGTTTAACAAACTCCTTGCACATTTTACTTCAGCGATATTAACTATAAAGGTCTATTTTTTTTAAAATAAAATTCCGTGAATTGCTTGCTGTTTTTTCATTCTGGAGTTTACCCTCATACCTTTTCAATGCGTGTCAAACAATTAGAAATCCTGCTACATCACGGACTGAAGAACTTATTTATTTGTTAAAAACAAATAACAATGTTATTCTCGGATAAGTAGCCATGGCTCCTTTTTAAAGAAAAATGTATATAATGAAATGACCACTCAAATGCCACGGTTGTCCAAATTTAAAATTTTTAAAATTACACACAGAGTAAAATTTATCTATTTGCTAACTTAAATTCGGTTACCACGACTTACATCCGGTTATTTGAAATTTCATACAGTTGTCACAAATTAACATTAGTTTTCACAACAAAGTTCGGTTAATTCAACTGAATATTAGTTGCAACACCCAAAATATTCAGAATTCGAATGTAAATATCGTTGTACTAAATAAATTTATAAGTTGTTACCATTAATATATACTTTTCAATTCGGTTGGCACTTTATTTCTCCGTGTGTATACATTAGAATTGTTACACTTTACCGCAAATATAATTAATTAATAAGCCATTTGTTTATTTTTTTATAATTGTTTAAACATTGCTTGAAATTTTAAATTGTCCCGGCAATGGAATGTTCACACACTAAAGTATAGGAAGTATTTCCTGAGTGTTGGCTCTCTTTTTTAAAAAAAAAAAAAAAAAACATACAGAATGACATCCTTAAAAAACGCAAAAACAAAAAACCTTAGAGAATTTTTGATTTTTCAAACTATCAAAAAATTGACTAAAATCTTCCAAGCATGTTTCCGTCCTCTACAAAACAAACAATTAAAAGTCGGTCCATCCGCTGAAGCTGCACAGTGGAATGTCAATATATTATTTTGCGAAAAAGGCATTTAAAGAAAATATTGCCAAAGTAAAATTTGCCGCAATTCGATTGTTTAGCAAGCTGTAACTTTTTATTTCTGCGAATTTTTTAAATTCATTTTTACACTACCCAATTTAGAAAATCACTACCATATATGTGGTTATATAAGCAATGCTTCCTGGTATGGACCAAAATAATGAGTTTATAAATAAATTAAAAAAAAAACTAAATTTAGGTTTGTTAGGTTGTTAGTCAACCGCTCTACTGAGCTCTCTCGACATGTAATACTTGACATAGAAAAACATAAAGTAACCAGCTTGGAGAAAATTACATTACTTCCCAGCTTACAAAAAGTCAAAAATAAGTAGTTGTATATATATTTACTAGAGTTGAAAAAATAATCAGTCTAGAAAAGAATAAAAACCTTATTTTTGTTAAAGTAATGCAGCGAGTCAGCTGACGGCATTATCTATAGTCAAAGAAATAATGATGTGTCATTTCCGTTCCTACGCTGGGATAAAATGTTCAAACTATCGAAATGCGAAAAAATCAATAAATAAAAAAAATTAAGCGATAGTTAGCATGGCGTATGATGAATATAAAACATGAATTAATAATATTCATCATACGCCATGTATCCCATAATCTTAAAAATTGACAATATTCAACGAATATTTTCTTCAAACTTTTTTTTTTTTTCAAATTAAATTTTATTTAAAATTTTTTACAGTGTATGCAAAACTTATTTCTAATCCAACGAAGCCATGAGGCTGGTCTGTAGGATATAAAAAATTATTTTATTTATGTAACTTGTTTTAATGTTTAATTTCATTGCGAGAATATTAAGTGTTTCATAATCATATTTTTTCTTTTTATGAAACTTTCTAACGTTGAGTATGGTCACGCGTAGATCGTTTAAAATGTTTGGTAAAATGACTCCAAGGGTATTTTTGCCGTTGTTGTTGCGGTGTCTGTTGACCTTAAATCTGTCTTTAGCACGGCGCCTTGTGTTGTAGGTGTGATCAATTTTTTGTAAAAACCGGGTGTCTTCGCCGAACTTGTTGATAAGTGTTGTACGAAAGATGCTGTTGACATTCATTATATTTAGTTCTGTAGCAATGTTTGTTGTGTTGTTGTTATGGTGTGTATTGATCGTTCTAGAGTTGTTATTGATATTTTGCATAGATGGGCATATTGCAGTACCAGTAAAATTTCAGTAAAAAAAAAATTACTGGTTACTGCAACGAAATTTTCATTACCAGTAAACTGTTACTGATTACTGAAAGAAAATTACAGTAACCAGTATCGTTTTACTGATTACTGAAATAAAATTGCAGTACCAGTAACGTTTTACTGATTACTGAAAAAAATTCCAGTACCAGTAATGTTTTACTGATTACTGAAATAAAATTGCAGTACCAGTAACGTTTTACTGATTACTCAAAAAAATTGCAGTAACCAGTATTTTTTACTGATTACTAAAAAATGCAGTAATCAGTAAATTTGTACCAATAAATCAATTAGGCACTTGATTGCAATTAAATATACCAACTAAAAATGAGTGTTATAAAAAAATATGCCTACACGCAAAAAACAAAATGTGTATTATTATCTAAGTACTTAGGTAAAATACAACTTGAATAGTTGTTTGGTTAGTTACACATTATCTAAATTAAAAAATTATATCTTCTTAGATAAGTTACAAAAGAAAAAACTTAGGTAACTTAACAAATTTTTAATTGCTTCAGAATGGAATGCAACAAAAACTACGGAAAGTTAACAAAACGAAAAATATATAAATCTATATTCATTTTTTTATTAACTCTCACAAAATACTTTTTAAGTTGTATTTTACCTAAGTAATTCGATAATAATACACTTTTTATTTTTTGTGTGTAGTTATCATTTTTAAATTTGTTTGTTTAAAATTCCCAGCAGAAGTTCAATAACAAGGCTACTTTTAGAGAGCCAAAATCGGTTTATCAAAGAACTTGCTTCTAAGCTTGAAGAAGTTGAATATGTGCGCGTAACTGCGGATGTGTGGTCAGGTGGAAAAAGATCGTTTTTTGGTTACGCTTGTCATTCGTTAGATGCTAAAAATTTCGAAAGGAAGTCTCTAGCACTGGGTTGTCGAAGATTTAAGGGATCCCATTTTTGTGACAATATAACGAAGATGATATGCGACATAAACAAACAATATAAACTGCCAGTTGATTGTTTATACGATTACGATCACTGACAATGGATCAAACTTCATTAAGGCATTTAAAGAATTTGGAGTTAATTTGAGTAAAGGATATAATCCCAGCCCTATTAATGCACATAACTAGTGATGATGGATCTGACTCTGAATTCGATTCGGATGACTCGATCGATGTTTCAGGCCCTCAATTTGGTTCTATAACTACACGACTATCAAAACATTTTCCATGTGCGAGCCATACTTTAAATCTTTTGGCTACAACCGATTTCAACAAAATTATGAATTCTTCAAGTCAGGATTTAAAAGATGTTCATAAAAGGTCTTTCGACAGGTAAACATTTACTTAATTTTAAGTACACTTTTCATTTATATTATTTACATTTATAGATGCACACAGCTCTAGAACAAGTGCAATAGACCAACTTCTGCAGAATTGGTCACTGAATTTTTAAGCGCCAATTTAATAACTCCATGCGTTACAAGGTGGAACTCACTTTATGATTCCGTTAAGAAGTTGCTGAGATACAAAAGCAATTTACCCGAATTGTGTTATCGTCTGGGAGTTCCCACCATTCTAAGTGATGAGGTTGAGTACTTAGTGGAATACATAAAGCTTTTGGAGCCTATAGCAGAAGCGATCGATTTTCTTCAGGGCGAAAAGACTATGTATTTTGGTTACTTTGTTCCTACTATAGTGTCTTTAAGAATAAAACTTTGTCGTTTGGAGCGTGCGAACTTTAAGAGTTTAGCTGAAATAAGCGAAAAAAATGCAAGAATCTTTACTCAAAAGATTTGAGAAATATTTCCTAATGAAGCCTGCAGCTTCGGATGCTATTATTGCGGCTATATCTGTCCCTGAAATAAAATTAAGATTTTTAAAAGCTTTGTTGGAAACAGCGACAACAGAAACAAAAGATGAAGTGAAGAAAATGTTCAACACTTATATATTTAAATATGGCAAAATACCCGAAGCTGAAACTCGTGCCATACCTGCAACAAAACAGAATTCATTTCAGGAAACAGTTTTATACCTGGTCGAACAAGACACGGCAACAAAGTGCCTAAATAATCACATTGCCATTAAAAACGAATTTCTCATATACAATACTGCATTACCCTCATCTGCCCCTGTAAAACGATTGTTTTCTTTCGCTGGAATTGTAAATCGTTCCAGAAGACAAAAGCTCAGCGATGTAAATTTTGAAATGCTTGTGTTGAGAAAAGCTAATAATATACAGTATCAATAAAACAAAAATAGTATGTCGACCAATTCTTTGATATTTGAAAAACTGAAAACGTTAATTTTTAAGTGCGTTCAAAACCTATAAATAGAAAATTATGATTGAAATTTGAAAACGCAAGGTCAGATTTTTGACTTTTTAACAAAAAGTAATGGTACGCTTTAATTTTTTAACAAAAATTGTGATGCAATTTAATAAATTTGTTTTGTTAACATTTTACTGACTACTGCATTTTTTTCAGTAGTCAGTAAAAAATTACTGGTTACTGCAATTTTATTTCAGTAATCAGTAAAACATTACTGGTACTGCAATTTTATTTCAGTAATCAGTAAAACATTACTGGTACTGCAATTTTTTTCAGTAATCAGTAAAACGTTACTGGTTACTGCATTGTCTCTTTCAGTAATCAGTAACATTTTACTGATTACTGCCAATCGTAGTGCAGTAAAAATATACTGCAGTGTGCCCATGTATGATATTTTGTTGGTAGCAATGTTGTAGTTGACTGCAAGGTTGTGGTTGCTGTTTGCTGAATTGTGGACAGCATTATTTAAGTTGTTGTTTGCAGTAGCACTATTACAATTGTTGTTAATATTTGTATTGGTTGTAATAATGTTGCTGTTAAGGTGTGAGTTGTTGTATACAGTAATTATGTTGTTTGCGATGTTATTGTTGGTATTGTTGATGGGGTTGTTGTTTGTAGAATTGCTGTAAACTATATTAGCTTGGTGCGAGTTCTTGTTTTGAATTATGTTTACGTTGTTGCTGTTATTGGAGGGAATGTCGTTGTAGATCAGGTCATAGTTTAGCTGGTTGTTTCTTTGTTTATTTTCATCAATATTTTAAGAATTGGGTTTTGGGTTTGCTGAAGAGGTTTGCAGTGCGTTGCACTTCCCCAAGCAGTTATTCCATGTCTTAAATAAGACTCGGCCAGAAAGAAATATGCTTGTCTGAAATGTGAAACAGCTACTCAAATGATACAAGTTATAAGCAGTTTTTCTTAGCTTTTTACGCAGATATTGTATTTGAGTAAGCCATTTAAAGTTTTGATCCACATAAACTCCAAAGTATTTGTATGTTTTCACCAATTCTATTAATGTATTACATGAATCATTTATGTTAAGATTGTTTTGAGATGCGTTGTTAAGACATTGGGTTTCGTGAAATTTTAAATGAATGTTGGTATCTCTAAAATGTGTTGGCTTTATGTGCATGATTTTTGTTTTGTTTGCATTTATTACAAGACCATTATCATGGCACCATTTGGTTACGACGTCAAGCTGATTTTGCATGATTTTACTGGCGGTATCAACATTTTCAAGTGTAACGATGATAGCAGTATCGTCAGCATAGGCAAACGTAGTACTTTATTTTAATGCACTCATCATTTCATTCGCATACATTATATATAGGATTGGTCCGAGTTTTCAGCCTTGAGGTACACCGTATTTTGACGGTAACTCTTCACATAATGTGTTGTTAATTTTTACGCGAAATGTTCTACAATCTAAATAATTTTTGAACCATTCTATGCAGATACCTTGTACTCCACTATTTTGCATTATATTTAACAAGTTTTCATACGATAATGTATCAAACGCTTTGCTGAAATCGATATCGAGGCAATGTGAATTTATTTATACTACTGTTTATATGGTTGGAAAAGTTGCCAAGAGTTGATTGATATTTTTGCCCTTTTGAAAGCCGAATTGGTTTTTGTTTATAACATTATATTTTTGCAAAAATGTGGTGAGCCTCCTGACCATTACTTCTTCTAATACCTTTTCAACAGCAGACAATATAGATATTGGTCTATAATTGTTATACTCACTTTTAGGGGCATTTTTATAGATTCGTTTAATCAGGGAAGTTTTTAATATCTTTGGTATAAGTGCATCTTTAAGACTAGAATTTATTAAGTTGGTTATCACAGGGGTTATATAAAAAGCATTATATTTATGATCTTTCTGTCTTATCGCATCATAACCAGCACCTTTTCTTTCGCTTACATTTTTTAAAATATTAAACATTTCTTCTTCATTAGTAGGATAGATATATATAGAGTGTAATTCTCGTTTACGAAAGTTGTAAGGTTTTTATGTTACAATTCTGCACAATATTTTCCACATTTTCCTTAAACCTTTTCGCAAACTTATTTGAAATGTCTTTTGAATTAATTGTTTTTAGAGTTTTTTATTATAGTTTCATCGATATATTGTAGTTGTTTTTATTCGACCTTTCCAATTTAATTATAAAAATAAAATGTTTGAGCTCGAGGCCTGATTGCAATAGATGATGACGAGTTATAAACAACGTTAATTTTTAGAATTTTGTGTTTTTATTTAAAATCCATTATACTCCCTGAGGATGAAACTCGAAGAGTTTCGAAATATTGGAAAAAAATAAAGAAGAATTTTAATTAAAGAAAAATCCAGGCCTCGAGCTCAAACATTTTATTTCTATAGTCTCATCGATATTGATATTTCGTTTGGCCGTTATTTCGTTGATAAGTTGCCACGTAACTTGCGTGTTTTTTCTCTTTCCAATAAACTTATTTTTATAATAATTATTTTTTGTGTAATATAATTTTTATTAAGCATATTTCTAAATTTTTTATATTCAAGTTCATAGTTTTTATTTTTTCGGTTATTTCGCCATTTAATATAAAGTTTATCCCGAATATCACAACATTTAATAAGCTCTTCATTAAGCCATGGGTTTTGTTTTCTTATTTATAGTTTTGTTTAGTTTTTATAGAGTTTTTATAGATTTTACAAAAATTATCATAAATTTTATTGAACAAATCATTAGTGTTGATGTTAAGGTTATTTAAATTATTCCAATTTATTTCTTTTATTTTAGTTGCTCACTTTAGTACTATTTATACACAGTTTTTTTTGCAAAAAAAAATAATTTTTCAATATAACCACCTTATAGCTCAACACACTTAGTCCAACGTTTCTTCAATTTTTGTATCCCTTCCAAAAAATAGGAGTTTTCGAGGGTCCATGAAATAGGCATTTCTTGGCCATATGGAGTTGTTTTTTATTAAATCCTCGATAAATCGGTCCAATAAGCTGAACCACAATTGCCCATACGTATTACCCATTGAATATTTGCAGTCGTTTCCAAGTCCACTATCGGATTAGGTAAAAAATTAATTTATATTTTTTTTTTTTAATATAAAGGAACAAGAATCTGACCGGTCGTATATAAAAGTATTTTAAAATAAGTACACCCGTAGTGCCACAATCTACTTACCAATCATACATTAGATTTTGTTTTTAGTTTTAGAAAAGAAAACTTATATCCTTGCAGGTAAACTTAAAGTTTTCGCTAATATCTAGCTTATTAAAATTTATTTCTTAAACAAATTTGTCTCACAAAAAACTACATTGCACAGAAACACATTAATGCAGAAAATAAATTTTCACTGCAGCAAATATGCGAAAACTTTGTGAACAAAGTTGAACACTTTTTGTATGAAATTTTTCGATTTTAAATTTGGATAACATATTGGTAATCTGCGTGAAAAAATATATTAGATTTTATGTGTTTCATTTCTTATTTTTCTAATTTCTTAATTGAAATAAAATAATGGCACAAATACAACTTTAAAACTTCAATTATGACTTTCGAACTACAAACTCCAAACAAAACTTGAATTTTTTTTTGGCTGATCATATTTATTTGTATAATGACATCTTTGAAGGGGTTGTGGAGCTCTCGAATTAAAGCTGGATTATTTCATTTCATATTCCATTCTTGGATGTATCATAATAGGTTCCAATTTATATTCTATAACCGTTTTTGTAGTGAGTTTGTCCTATTTACAATAGGTACTTTACCTCCAGACAATAACTGGTTGCAAGGAAACGTTTAACCTTACAAGTGCAAGGTGATATAGAAAAATTTCACAAGTAAATGATTGTGAAATGTAATTGGCGTCGCCCAAATTTGTTAAAGTCTTGCTAAATCGAACAATAGCGTAAGATTCGGCCCCAATTGAAAAAATACACGCCAAATAAAAACTAAACTGAAACTACTAAACTAAAACTACATACTTGGCGTATGATGAATATTATTAAATGTATTATATTTATCATACGCCATGTTGTTTTGAGATGTTAAGTATCTGTCGATGTTTTTTATTTCAAATTGCGATAAATCGGATTGCTCTTTTAAAGTTATTTAAAACCCAATATTTTGCTCTACAAGTGGCCACCATTAAAATAATTAAAAAAAAATTAAAGTCTTGTATTTGTAATAAGAACATGACATACTTATTTGTTTGTAAAATACCTAATATTTGTAATAAATTTCAATCTACTTTACTCATGTTTTTAAGTAAAAAAGTTAACAAATGTGTTTATAAAATTATGTAATTTTCTTTACTTTTTAACTGCACTTTAGTTGTGTATATTGTAAATATGCAAGTCGGTTGAAGCAGAATTTTCGCATTCATCTCCATAGAACACAAGCACGATTGGTAATTTTTTGAAAATGTTGTATTAAAAATAAAATGCTCTATTTCCAACTAAACTTGCTTATGCGAAACAAAATAGAGAAGTGGCCGCGTATTTGGTAACGATTATCAATAGACGCAAATTTGCTCAAAATTTAAATATTGCCCCATGTGCCAGGCTCATTGTGAGCTTTGACGTTTTCTCCTGAAACTGCTAATATTTTAATTGAGATGGAAAAAGTCATATGTTATTATTACACACAGAGAAATAAAGTGACAACCGAATTAAAAAGTGTCTTTTGGTGATAACAATAAATAAATTCGGTTAGTACAACCCTATTCAAATTCGATTTTTAAATATTTTGAGTGCGGCAACTAGAATTCAGTTATATTAACCGATGAAAACCAATATTCAGTTGGTCCTACCGATTTCAGTAGTTGTAATTGAATTTGAGTTTTAGTAACAGAATTTCAGTTGGAAATGTCAAAATTTTTCTCTGTGTGTAACTAAATTATATTTGCTAAATTATGTAAATTTATATACATATACATATATATGTATATTATAAGTTATATTTCCTAAATTTAATAAAATTGTTTTACGTTGAACTTAAAAAATACAGACTTTTTTGCATGCAGGGATACATCTATTGTGAAAATGATCACATATTATCATGCATTAAATGCCATATATGTTCGCATCCGAAAATTAGCTATGTTGATATTTTGATATTTATTGTTTATTTACTCAGCCTTCTTATTTATATCTTACAGACTATTGTACAAAAAATTTATTAATTAAAAAACACAATATTACAGTATTTTAATTAAAAATCATAAATAAAATTAATTTATATTTATCCCTGCTTAATTAATAATCCAATAATAATAAAAAACTCTTACAAAGTTTTAATCATCTAGTAATTGGCTCATTATTGCTACAATTAGTTCTATCAAAATCGTCATCAAAAGACGTTCGTGACGCAGATCTCGAGGAGGAACATATATTTTCACCAGATCCGATTGCTTTTTACATCTAGTCTGATTGGAAAGTATAATATATGTATATGAAAGTCATGGAAAATTAATATCTACGATAATATAAAGATTGTAGACCGAAATATTTATGTTTAGTGATATATGTATAATGGCATATCTTCAGAACTGCTCCATTTCCTGAATGCTACTTTGGTAAAATGTTCCTGAATTTTCTCAATTCTTTTAGAATGAGCAGGAGCATAGGGGTTCCAAGTTAGAGAAGAATATTTTAATTGACTTGTGACAAATGATATATAAAATGATTTAAGACTTAGTGGATCTTTAAAATCAAAACTGTCTCTTCTAATAAATCCCAACAATGAGTAAGCTTTCAAATATTTTTCAAATATTGCTATGGTGTTTTGGATTACTTAATAAAATCATTTATATTTTTTTATTAAATAGGACCCAAGAGCCGAAGAACAAAGATTGAAAACCATTCCTTACAAAAACCTATGGCTGTTACTCCTCTCTTTATTGTAACATTCTATAACTTCGTGCTGCAATTTATTTTTCAATAAATATCAAAAACAAGTAAATTTTTATTACAAACACAAAATATAATTCTAGTTTTTTTTCTTTTTTGGCAGAAAATTTCAAACACTTTTCTTTTGTTTTGAAAAAAATAACAAACACAAAATATAGAAAAAATTGGAAAATTCAAAATCAAAAAAAACTTTTTTTTACAGTTTTATTTGTCGAGATTATTTTTATGTTATTTTTAACATACAAGCTTTCAACCTCCGTTTACCCTTACGATGCAAACGCAACTTTTTCTACGAGAACACACAGCCGGGATACATTTGTACCTATTAGCTTATTTTGGCTTTTTCTAATGTTTTAAATTATCCAATTTCATTTTAAATGTGTATATTAATATTTTACAAATGTTTAAGTTTTTGTTTCATGCAAATATTCTACCTGGTTCAAAAGATATAGGCAATAAAGGTCACGGGCATGGGATAGCCAAATGTTGTGTGTGTTTACGTAGGTGTCGACTTTGGAAGATCGGTAGCTCCTGAACCACTGATCAGAATTTGATCAAATAACCTTTAAAAGATAGAAATTACTTATATCAGAAATCACTATGCCCTAAGTTAAGCCGTTCCTGAGTTGCATCACTGCAAAGTTGCAAGTGGATACATTTGTACTCGGGTGTGTGTTTTATGGTTAAAAAAAGCACATCAAACATATTGGCTAGATTGATACTAGTATTTCGATATAGCTAAAGATCTCACCAGAACCCGAAGTTTCAGAAAAGCTACAGTCTCCAGAATTGGCAGAGCTTTGACAAAAAACCCATAAATTACCAATTTTGCTCCATCCTTGTCTTCTTAGTAATCAAACACGTGCTAACGGTCTTTCGCTAACAAGCATCATGATATTACTAACTTTGAAGACAAAAAATATTCTATTTGTATAAAAAAATCTTGAGTTTTTACTCAAGCTCAAGTCATATTTTTTACAATTTTATTAGCTTTTTGTTTTTATATACTGCGAGATTATTTTATGTTATTTTTAATTTATAAGGAGCTTTCAGCCTCCGTATATTTACAAAAGTAAAGCCAATCAAACATATTAGCGAGGTTGATACTAGTATTTCGATCTGGTAAAAGATCTCGTAAAACCCGAAGTTTTAGAAAAGATAGGGCCTCCAGAATAGGCGGAGCTTTAACAAAAACCAAATAAACACCAATTTTGTTCCCTTGTTTATTTCTAAGTCATTGATATATAAGTTAATATATGATCATATAAGAATTCAATCCATTATATCATTCATAATCATATATGACCCTTTTGTTTGAATGTATGATCCCATATATGCTTCCATATATACATCTTCATACATGCTGATTTCTGAAACACCTAGTTCAAAAGTGACTCAACTCAAAATATTTAATTTTTCAGAAATGGACTTTATACCATTTGAAACATAAAGAAAGACATAACTGTTTTTTTTTACCAATAGTTAACAACAACAAAATACACGGATATTTTTTTATAGATAAACAAGTGTATTGTGCATAGTTTAAGCATATAAACCCGAAAAATTTAAATTTTGAGTTGAGTCACTTTTGAACTAGGTGTGAGATATGGTAATAAGTGGAAAAAAACTTTGTCGAAAAATTTGCGGAAAGAAAAGTTAAAGCTTGTTTAACAAACTCCTTGCACATTTTACTTCAGCGATATTAACTATAAAGGTCTATTTTTTTTAAATAAATTCCGTGAATTGCTTGCTGTTTTTTCATTCTGGAGTTTACCCTCATACCTTTTCAATGCGTGTCAAACAATTAGAAATCCTGCTACATCACGGACTGAAGAACTTATTTATTGTTAAAAACAAATAACAATGTTATTCTCGGATAAGTAGCCATGGCTCCTTTTTAAAGAAAAATGTATATAATGAAATGACCACTCAAATGCCACGGTTGTCCAAATTTAAAATTTTTAAAATTACACACAGAGTAAAATTTATCTATTTGCTAACTTAAATTCGGTTACCACGACTTACATTCGGTTATTTGAAATTTCATACAGTTGTCACAAATTAACATTAGTTTTTCACAACAAAGTTCGGTTAATTCAACTGAATATTAGTTTGCAACACCCAAAATATTCAGAATTCGAATGTAAATATCGTTTGTACTAAATAAATTTATAAGTTGTTACCATTAATATATACTTTTCAATTCGGTTGGCACTTTATTTCTCCGTGTGTATACATTAGAATTGTTACACTTTACCGCAAATATAATTAATTAATAAGCCATTTGTTTATTTTTTTATAATTGTTTAAACATTGCTTGAAATTTTAAATTGTCCCGGCAATGGAATGTTCACACACTAAAAGTATAGGAAGTATTTCCTGAGTGTTGCCTCTCTTTTTTAAAAAAAAAAAAAAAAAAAACATACAGAATGACATCCTTAAAAAAACGCAAAAACAAAAAACCTTAGAGAATTTTTGATTTTTCAAACTATCAAAAAATTGACTAAAATCTTCCAAGCATGTTTCCGTCCTCTACAAAACAAACAATTAAAAGTCGGTCCATCCGCTGAAGCTGCACAGTGGAATGTCAATATATTATTTTGCGAAAAAGGCATTTAAAGAAAATATTGCCAAAGTAAAATTTGCCCGCAATTCGATTGTTTAGCAAGCTGTAACTTTTTATTTCTGCGAATTTTTTAAATTCATTTTTACACTACCCAATTTAGAAAATCACTACCATATATGTGGTTATATAAGCAATGCTGAGTGATTGTTTGTGGCAATAAGACGTGTGTTTTTGCTTGTCCTGAAGTTTCTTGGCCAAATCCATACTTACAAAGGTTGCGTATTACCGGAACTTGACAAATCAGTTTGGAGCCCCATAAAGTCGTTGTGTTGTTGTTTGTGAATAGTTGTATGCCATATTGTGGTTAAAATTCACATTTATAATTTATAAATTTTTTAATATTTATAAATAATCACTGGAAAGTTTAAATTCAACATCACTCAATAAGCAAGCGAAACAAATAAACGTGTTGTAAACAAAATCAGCTGCTCTCGTTCTAACAAAATATTGGTTTTTTTAACATAGTGTTGCCATATCAGAATTATTTTTCCCTTTCATTATGCTTGAAGATGAAGAAGTTAATAACACAGTGGGCTCAGTTGTGCAAAATTCGAAAGAAGACTGGTTGAAATCTCACTCCCGAAATAGCAAAAACAAATGATATTATTGGTAATATTCATACAACAGAGCTTATGGCACTAATGACAAATTCGTTGTCTGCACTATTAGACGAAAAAATGATAAACTTGCCAACCAAAGATGATCTTGAGGTGTCAAACAGCATATAAATGAGGTAAAAACCGAAGTGTATATGCTAAAAGTCGAAAATAGGGAACTGAAAGATGAAGTTATTAAGCTAAAGGAAAGTAGAGATGCTGACCAACGTAGAATTAAGACAAATAGAAGAAGATTTGGGAAAGAAAAAACTTATTGTTAGGGGTTTAAAATGCCAAACAAATATAATTGCCGCAGTTAAAAAAGTCTTGAGAGAAAAAATGGTGCTAAATAAGGAAATCGAGATTGATCATGCAAATAAGTTATTTGAGAAAGACGGAAAAATGACCGTAATGGTTGAAATGAGGTCAGCTGGAATGGTTGTGGAAGTTTTAAAGCGTACAAAAAAACTTGCTGGGACGTCTATCTTTATTGATCGTAATTTATCCATGGAGCGTCAACAAGATAAAAAGATAATGTTAGAACTGCGCAAATCCCTTTTATTGTACAACAAAAGCCAGAAAGTTAGCGTCAGAGGAGATAAACTGGTGGTTGATGGCAACTGGTTCTATTGGAACAACAGCAAAATACTCATGTGTGGAGAAAAACCAGCGGGTGAAAAATTGGTAAATATATATGGAGAAGATTCTGTTAATAATTTAAACATAGACTATTCTCAAATTCTTTTAAAAATTAATTCAAAAACTAAAAATGTCCAACTAATTAAAGAAAATTGTAATTCTAATTTGATAAGCATTGATAATACATTTAAAAAAAGTAAAAAAATTCCAAATATTAATATTTTATCATATAATATCAACGGGTTGGGAAACAAATTGTTGTACAGTGAGTTCTTTAATTATATAAACAGTTTTGATATTGTTATATTGCTGGAAACCCATGTTGAGGAAAACAAATTAAACAATTTCAGGAAATATTTTAGAAATTTTGATTTTATTCTGGAAACCCGCAAAACGACAAAGTAATTTTGGAAGGGGTATTGGAGGTTGCATGTATGCAGTAAAAAATAGTCTTATACAGTCAGGTCTAAAGCATAGTTTTAACGAAATATCCGAAGTAATCACAATAAATATACAAATTAAACAAGAAATCTTTACCATTATACCACTTTATCTGCGTAGTGCGAACTGGGAAAAAGAATTTGGAGACGTAAGGAGATTATTTGTAGAAAAAAATATTGTAAATCCATTAATTATTGGCGATTTGAATATAAGAATTGGTGTGAAACTCAACAAATATATGAAGGAATTTGTTATACTACCTTTAAATGTGGGCAAGTGTTAGAAGATCTAAAGATAAAACGGTGGATAACAAAGGCAAACATTTTTTGGAGTTTTGTGATGATTATGGAATCACTGTATTAAATGGCATAACTGAAGGTGATGAAATGGGAATTTTACCTATATAAGTAATGTTGGACAATCAGTTAACGATGTGTGTGCTATTTCAAATGATCTCCTTAAACACGTGGATGGTTTTTTTTGTAGAAAATTATATTTGGTCAGACCATTTACCAATTCATTTGGTTTTACAAATTGATATGGATGAACAGGAAGTGCAAACATGCGGTTTACTACCTAAATTGAGGTGGAATGAGAATAAAAAGGAAAATTACCAGCGAAAAGTACAACACAATTTAGAGGTTTTAAGGCAACAGAATCCAGCAATTAAGTTAAATGATTTAACGGAATTAATAGTTATCTCATCTGGCAACTTTGGAAACAATTTAAAAACAAAATCAGTTAACCTCAAAGATAAATGGTTTGATCTGTCATGCTTAGAAGCCAGAGATGAGTCCTTTCGACTACTAAGAGCATACAGAAGATCGTCTGATGAAATTGAGAAGAAGGCATATCTATTTGCAAATCGTAAATATAAAAACATATGCGAAGAAAGAAAATCATTGTACTATAAAAGTCTTGAACTTAAAATATGTAAAATAAATAATAGTAAGGAATGGTGGAACTTAGCTAGAGAAATAAGGGGAGATATAGTTAATCCATGTCCAAACATAACTGCAGCAGTTTTTAGAACATATTTTGATCATCTGCTAAATCCGCCGCAGCTATGTGATGATATTTTTTACGTAGCGGAATTGAAAGAAGACCCCGATCTAGATGCAAAAATATCTGTGGCTGAAGTTCAAAAAATGCTACTGAAAACTAAAAGTAATAAAGCACCAGGAATAGATAGAGTTCCTTATGAATTTTTTATAAATGCACCAGTATCATTTTTAGAGGAGTTGACAAAAGCATATAATACTATTCTGGAAACAGGTATCACTGATGATAAATTCATAACTAGCGTTATCTATCCAATTTATAAAAAGGGAAACAACAGTGATCCAAATAACTACCGCGGTATTTCATTTATGAATTGCGTTGCCAAAATTATGATGGGTATACTGAATGAACGCTTGAGTTCTTGGACTGATAATCACAATATCCTATTAGAATATCAAGCTGGATTTAGGAAAAACTACTCCACGGTAGACAATATATATAGTTTATCTGCAATAGTCCATTTTAAAGTTTTATGAAAAAAGGAAAGTATATGCGTTTTTCGTTGACTTTAAAGCGGCGTTTGATAAATATCAAGAAGATTGCTTATTTATAAGCTTTATGAGATGGGAGTTTCAACAAAGTTTGTGAATGTTATAGAAGCTATTTACAGAATTACTAAATCTGTTGTTTGGACGGGAAAGGAGCTGTCTGAAGAGTTTGAGACCAGATCGGGTGTAAAGCAGGGCTGTCTTTTGTCACCTTTGCTTTTCGCGTTATATATAAATGACCTACATGATGCTTTATGTGGAGGTCTTCATATAGATGGTGTTAACATAAGATTGCTACTTTATGCTGATGATATAGTGATTATGGCCGATAATGTAAGAACCTTACAGAATATGATTATTAATTTGGAAAGATATTGTATAAAGTGGAATCTTGAAGTAAACTTGAGTAAATCCGAGATAATGGTCTTCAGAAATGGTGGAAAAATATCTAACCAAGAAAAATGGAGTTTTAATGGAAATGAGATAAAGATTGCATCCAACTTCGTTACTTGGGAATGACACTTACCCCTAAAATGGTTTTTAAGAAACATATTGAGATTAAAATATAGCTGCCAAGAATAGTATAAACGCAACTTGGAGTAGCTTTTTGTCCAAACATAACATCTCTATTCGGGCCAAAATGGCAACTATTCCAAGCGGTATGCCGCTCTATTCAAACTTATGGAGCGCAAGTGTGGGGAAGTTCTCTTTTTGAGGAAGTAAATAAGCTACAGCGATATTTTGTTAAAAAAATTCTTAACCTACCTTCATTTACACCAACTTATGCACTTATGTTGGAGACAAATATGCAAGACGCGCATCTATATACATTAGACCTCCATCTTAGATATATTGGGCGCACTCTTTTTGAATATGAAGCTAGTAGATTGCCTCACCAACTGTCTATTAAGCTAATCGAGAAGAATCTGTCATGGGTAACAAATCTGATTAGTATTAGTGATCAGTTTAATATAATTTGGGATTTTGGGACCTCTCATATGCAGAATGGAATCTCAAGAAAAATCAGCTTTTGGAAAATTTAAGATTGTCAACTAAGTTAGAGAATATTCAGAGTGCTTTGGGAACTGACAGATTTTATAAGTACCTTGATCACACGAAAGGACTAAAATATATGGTTGATGAACATAATCAAAGCACAATAATGTGGATATTTAAGGCGCGTTGTGACATGATAGAGTTAAATGCACTAGATTCACATCTAATAGTATAAGACTATGCTCATTATGTAACTTGAATGAAACAGAAGACATACAACATTTTTGGGACGATGTCCAATATTAAAACATCTTCGGCTACAATATCTTGGATATGCAATTTTACCAAATGAACTAATTGTTGCAACTCTTAATGGCGCTTTTAGAAATTGGGATAATCTAGTAAAATATATTACCAATGCTATCAAATATAGAAAATTTTTAATTAATGAATTTAATTATTAACAAATGCAAAATGTAAAATGTTTTTAATTATCAGAAATCACTCATCCGACTGACGACAATTGTCAAAGTCGAAAGTTCTTTTATATTTTTTTTTTTTTAAGTATATAATTTATGTAAACTTTTATTATATAATTGTATCTTATAAAAATAAAAAAAAAAAAAAAATAAAGAACAACTACTACTACTACTACTATAAGCAATGCTTCCTGGTATGGACCAAAATAATGAGTTTATAAATAAATTAAAATAAAAAACTAAATTTAGGTTTGTTAGGTTGTTAGTCAACCGCTCTACTGAGCTCTCTCGACATGTAATACTTGACATACTTGAATAAGTAGTTGTATATATATTTACTAGAGTTGAAAAATAATCAGTCTAGAAAAGAATAAAAACCTTATTTTTGTTAAAGTAATGCAGCGAGTCAGCTGACGGCATTATCTATAGTCAAAGAAATAATAATGTGTCAGTTCCGTTCCTACGCTGGGATAAAATGTTCAAACTATCGAAATGCAAAAAATCAATAAATAAAAAAAATTAACGATAGTTAACTCCTCAAAATAGCATGGCGTATGATGAATATAAAACATGAATTAATAATATTCATCATACGCCATGTATCCCATAATCTTAAAATTGACAATATTCAACGAATATTTTCTTCAAAACTTTTTTTTTTTCAAATTAATTTTATTTAAAATTTTTTACAGTGTATACAAAACTTATTTCTAATCCAACGAAGCCCATGAGGCTGGTCTGTAGGATATAAAAATTATTTTATTTATGTAACTTGTTTTAATGTTTAATTTCATTGCGAGAATATTAAGTGTTTCATAATCATATTTTTTTCTTTTTATGAAATTTCTAACGTTGAGTATGTCACGCGTAGATCGTTTAAAAGTTTGGTAAAATGACTCCAAGGGTATTTTTGCCGTTGTTGTTGCGGTGTCTGTTGACCTTAAATCTGTCTTTAGCACGGCGCCTTGTGTTGTAGTGTGATCAATTTTTTGTAAAAACCGGGTGTCTTCGCCGAACTTGTTGATAAGTGTTGTACGAAAGATGCTGTTGACATTCATTATATTTAGTTCTGTAGCAATGTTTGTTGTGTTGTTGTTATGGTGTGTATTGATCGTTCTAGAGTTGTTATTGATATTTTGCATAGATGGGCATATTGCAGTACCAGTAAAATTTCAGTAAAAAAAAAATTACTGGTTACTGCAACGAAATTTTCATTACCAGTAAACTGTTACTGATTACTGAAAGAAAATTACAGTAACCAGTATCGTTTTACTGATTACTGAAATAAAATTGCAAGTACCAGTAACGTTTTACTGATTACTGAAAAAAATTCCAGTACCAGTAATGTTTTACTGATTACTGAAATAAAATTGCAGTACCAGTAACGTTTTACTGATTACTCAAAAAAATTGCAGTAACCAGTATTTTTTACTGATTACTAAAAAATGCAGTAATCAGTAAATTTGTACCAATAAATCAATTAGGCACTTGATAGCAATTAAATATACCAACTAAAAATGAGTGTTATAAAAAAATATGCCTACACGCAAAAAACAAAATGTGTATTATTATCTAAGTACTTAGGTAAAATACAACTTGAATAGTTGTTTGGTTAGTTACACATTATCTAAATTAAAAAATTATATCTTCTTAGATAAGTTACAAAAGAAATAACTTAGGTAACTTAACAAATTTTTAATTGCTTCAGAATGGAATGCAACAAAAACTACGGAAAGTTAACAAAACGAAAAATATATAAATCTATATTCATTTTTTTATTAACTCTCACAAAATACTTTTTAAGTTGTATTTTACCTAAGTAATTCGATAATAATACACTTTTTATTTTTTTGTGTGTAGTTATCATTTTTAAATTTGTTTGTTTAAAATTCCCAGCAGAAGTTCAATAACAAGGCTACTTTTAGAGAGCCAAAATCGGTTTATCAAAGAACTTGCTTCTAAGCTTGAAGAAGTTGAATATGTGCGCGTAACTGCGGATGTGTGGTCAGGTGGAAAAAGATCGTTTTTTGGTTACGCTTGTCATTCGTTAGATGCTAAAAATTTCGAAAGGAAGTCTCTAGCACTGGGTTGTCGAAGATTTAAGGGATCCCATTTTTGTGACAATATAACGAAGATGATATGCGACATAAACAAACAATATAAACTGCCAGTTGATTGTTTATACGATTACGATCACTGACAATGGATCAAACTTCATTAAGGCATTTAAAGAATTTGGAGTTAATTTGAGTAAAGGATATAATCCCAGCCCTATTAATGCACATAACAGTGATGATGGATCTGACTCTGAATTCGATTCGGATGACTCGATCGATGTTTCAGGCCCTCAATTTGGTTCTATAACTACACGACTATCAAAACATTTTCCATGTGCGAGCCATACTTTAAATCTTTTGGCTACAAACCGATTTCAACAAAATTATGAATTCTTCAAGTCAGGATTTAAAAAGATGTTCATAAAGGTCTTTCGACAGGTAAACATTACTTAATTTTAAGTACACTTTTCATTTATATTATTTACATTTATAGATGCACACAGCTCTAGAACAAGTGCAATAGACCAACTTCTGCAGAATTGGTCACAGAATTTTTAAGCGCCAATTTAATAACTCCATGCGTTACAAGGTGGAACTCACTTTATGATTCCGTTAAGAAGTTGCTGAGATACAAAACCAATTTACCCGAATTGTGTTATTGTCTGGGAGTTCCCACCATTCTAAGTGATGAGGTTGAGTACTTAGTGGAATACATAAAGCTTATGGAGCCTATAGCAGAAGCGATCGATTTCTTCAGTTCGAAAATACTATGTATTTTGGTTACTTTGTTCCTATTATAGTGTCTTTAAGAATAAAACTTTGTCGTTTGGAGCGTGCGAACTTTAAGAGTTTAGCTGAAATAAGCGAAAAAATGCAAGAATCTTTACTCAAAAGATTTGAGAAATATTTCCTAATGAAGCCTGCAGCTTCGGATGCTATTATTGCGGCTATATCTGTCCTGAAATAAATTAAGATTTTTAAAAGCTTTGTTGGAAACAGCGACAACAGAAACAAAAGATGAAGTGAAGAAAATGTTCAACACTTATATACTTAAATATGGCAAAATACCCGAAGCTGAAACTCGTGCCATACCTGCAACAAAACAGAATTCATTTCAGGAAACAGTTTTATACCTGGTCGAACAAGACACGGCAACAAAGTGCCTAAATAATCACATTGCCATTAAAACGAATTTCTCATATACAATACTGCATTACCCTCATCTGCACCTGTAAAACGATTGTTTTCTTTCGCTGGAATTGTAAATCGTTCCAGAAGACAAAAGCTCAGCGATGTAAATTTTGAAATGCTTGTGTTGAGAAAAGCTAATAATATACAGTATCAATAAAAACAAAAATAGTATGTCGACCAATTCTTTGAAATTTAAAAAACTGAAAACGTTAATTTTTAAGTGCGTTCAAAACCTATAAATAGAAAATTATGATTGAAATTTGAAAACGCAAGGTCAGATTTTTGACTTTTTAACAAAAAAGTAATGGTACGCTTAAATTTTTTAACAAAAATTGTGATGCAATTTAATAAATTTGTTTTGTTAACATTTTACTGACTACTGCATTTTTTTTCAGTAATCAGTAAAAATTACTGGTTACTGCAATTTTATTTCAGTAATCAGTAAAACATTACTGGTACTGCAATTTTATTTCAGTAATCAGTAAAACATTACTGGTACTGAAATTTTATTTCAGTAATCAGTAAAACATTACTGGTACTGCAATTTTTTTCAGTAATGAGTAAAACGTTACTGGTTACTGCATTGTCTCTTTCAGTAATCAGTAACATTTTACTGATTACTGCCAATCGTAGTGCAGTAAAAATATACTGCAGTGTGCCCATGTATGATATTTTGTTGGTAGCAATGTTGTAGTTGACTGCAAGGTTGTGGTTGCTGTTTGCTGGATTGTGGACAGCATTATTTAAGTTGTTGTTTGCAGTAGCACTAGTACAATTGTTGTTAATATTTGTATTGGTTGTAATAATGTTGCTGTTAAGGTGTGAGTTGTTGTATACAGTAATTATGTTGTTTGCGATGTTATTGTTGGTATTGTTGATGGGGTTGTTGTTTGTAGAATTGCTGTAAAATATATTAGCTTCGTGCGAGTTCTTGTTTTGAATTATGTTTACGTTGTTGCTGTTATTGGAGGGAATCTCGTTGTAGATCAGGTCATAGTTTAGCTGTTTGTTTCTTTGTTTATTTTTCATCAATATTTTAAGAACTGGGTTTTGGGTTTGCTGAAGAGGTTTGCAGTGCGTTGCACTTCCCCAAGCAGTTATTCCATGTCTTAAATAAGACTCGGCCAGAAAGAAATATGCTTGTCTGAAATGTGAAACAGCTACTCAAATGATACAAGTTATAAGCAGTTTTTCTTAGCTTTTTACGCAGATATTGTATTTGAGTAAGCCATTTAAAGTTTTGATCCACATAAACTCCAAAGTATTTGTATGTTTTCACCAATTCTATTAATGTTTACATGAATCATTTATGTTAAGATTGTTTGAGATGCGTTGTTAAGACATTGGGTTTCGTGAAATTTTAAATGAATGTTGGTATCTCTAGAATGTGTTGGCTTTATGTGCATGATTTTTGTTTGTTTGCATTTATTATAAGACCAATATCATGGCACCATTTGGTTACGACGTCAAGCTGATTTTGCATGATTTTACTGGCGGTATCAATATTTTCAAGTGTAACGATGATAGCAGTATCGTCAGCATAGGCAAACGTAGTACTTTATTTTAATGCACTCATCATTTCATTCGCATACATTATATATAGGATTGGTCCGAGTTTTCAGCCTTGAGGTACACCGTATTTTGACGGTAACTCTTCACTTAATGTGTTGTTAATTTTTACGCGAAATGTTCTACAATCTAAATAATTTTTGAACCATTCTATACAGAAACCTCGTACTCCACTATTTTGCATTATATTTAACAAGTTTTCATACGATAATGTATCAAACGCTTTGCTGAAATCGATATCGAGGCAATGTGAATTTATTTAAACTACTGTTTATATGGTTGGAAAAGTTGCCTAAGTAGTTGATTGATATTTTTGCCCTTTTTGAAAGCCGAATTGGTTTTTGTTTATATCATTATATTTTTGCAAAAATGTGGTGAGCCTCCTGACCATTGCTTCTTCTAATACCTTTTCAACAGCAGACAATATAGATATTGGTCTATAATTGTTATACTCACTTTTAGGGGCATTTTTATAGATTCGTTTAATCAGGGAAGTTTTTAATATCTTTGGTATAAGTGCATCTTTAAGACTAGAATTTATTAAGTTGGTTATCACAGGGGTTATATAAAAAGCATTATATTTATGATCTTTCTGTCTTATCGCATCATAACCAGCACCTTTTCTTTCGCTTACATTTTTTAAAATATTAAACATTTCTTCTTCATTAGTAGGATAGATATATATAGAGTGTAATTCTTGTTTACGAAAGTTGTAAGGTTTTTATGTTACAATTCTGCACAATATTTTCCACATTTTCCTTAAACCTTTTCGCAAACTTATTTGAAATGTCTTTTGAATTAATTGTTTTAGAGTTTTTATTATAGTTTCATCGATATATTGTAGTTGTTTTTTATTCGACCTTTCCAATTTAATTATAAAAATAAAATGTTTGAGCTCGAGGCCTGATTGCAATAGATGATGACGAGTTATAAACAACGTTAATTTTTAGAATTTTGTGTTTTTATTTAAAATCCATTATACTCCCTGAGGATGAAACTCGAAGAGTTTCGAAATATTGGAAAAAAATAAAGAAGAATTTAATTAAAGAAAAATCCAGGCCTCGAGCTCAAACATTTTATTTCTATAGTCTCATCGATATTGATATTTCGTTTGGCCGTTATTTCGTTGATAAGTTGCCACGTAACTTGCGTGTTTTTTCTCTTTCCAATAAACTTATTTTTATAATAATTATTTTTTGTGTAATATAATTTTTTATTAAGCATATTTCTAAATTTTTTATATTCAAGTTCATAGTTTTTATTTTTTCGGTTATTTCGCCATTTAATATAAAGTTTATCCCGAATATCACAACATTTAATAAGCTTCTTCATTAATCCATGGGTTTTGTTTTCTTATTTTATAGTTTTGTTTAGTTTTTATAGAGTTTTTATAGATTTTTTTTAGTATTGATGTTAAGGTTATTTAAATTATTCCAATTTATTTCTTTTATTTAGTTGCTCACTTTAGTACTATTTATTTGGGCACTCCTCGTCAATATGGTTTCACTACGCAGGTTAAATTCTTCTTCGTTCTCTTAATTCTCTTCATACAGGCAACAAAAAACTGAGTAGTGGTCAGATGTTGTTGTTCTAACTACAGTAGCATGTGTTTTATAGTTTGTTTTGTTTATTCTAACATGTACGTGATTAATGCAAGTTCTTGTTTTTTTCTTTATGTCTTCTCGTGTACTTTCTTTTACAATACATTGCAAACCATTATACACTAGCATCTCGAAAGATTTTGTTGCTTCATTGTTTTGGGTGAATGTGTCGATATTCATGTCTCCAATAATAACAATGTCTTGTTTATTTTTTAATCTGCTTATTGTTTCATCCAGCTCCTTTATGAACATGTTTTTGTTTTTGTTTTGCGGGGAAAAGGGAGATTATTTTTTTTAGTTTATTTTTAAATCAACCCGAGTGCATTCAAAATTAGATGTATTTAAGGCATAGATGCCCCGTAGTAGCTGATATCAGCAAATTAAACTCAGACGTATACTTACGCTCTTTTGTTTGATCGTTAATCAACCAATAGGAAATCAGCATGTTGAGAGGGAGAGACAAACTACACTTGCAGAAAGAATATTTAAAGGGTTATCAATTTATTTTACACATGGCGTTTTTTAACGGACATTTGTAACATTTTGAATTAGTTAAATTTGAAGATGCAGGGAAAAGATAATAAAATTCGGATATGTTTAAAATTCTTTCAGATTTTAAAACTCAGCTATTTTTACTTGCAGCTCAAATTGATTCTGAAGACTTTCCGAAAACTTCTGTTATTTACGACAAGGAGAAAATCTTGAAAAGTTGGAACTTTTGGAAGTATTAGAAACGCTATTTAATAACTTTAATGACAGGTTTAAGTATTTTGAAAATATTCAGCATTTACTGGATATTTTTCAAAACCCTTTTAAATGCGATATATTAAAGTACGAATTTCCAATCCAAACAGAACTTATTATACTTCGAAGTGAAATAGATTTGCCGGATAATTTTAACAATATAGAATTCTGGAAAAAATCTGGATGGTACAATATATCCTGAAATAAAGAAGATTTCATTGAAGTGTTTATCTTTATTTCCCTCAACGTATCTTTGCGAACAAATATTTTCAGATTTGAATTATATTTGCTCAAAAAAAACGCAATAAGCTGAATTCATCTAGTTTGAGAAATATACTTTATTGCGTAACTGCAATAAGAGTATCAACATAGAAGATTTCATTACTTTTTAATTGCAAATTGAACAATGATTAATTGAGGGAACATTTATAAACACTTCGAAGAATCTTTTATTTCGAAATATATCACACCCGCCATGCATGTGCTTTCGTCGCAATCTCGTGACGACTAAATAAATGAATAGCAAATTGTTTTCTTCCAGTGTTATTTCGTCACTCTCACCAATGGGCATCTATGATTTAAGGAAATATTTGTAAAAGAGATATTTTCTTTAATGAATACAGCTATTCCTCCTACTTTGCCATTTCTGTTTATGGAAAACAGTGTTTAAACCAGAGTTAACCAAAACTCTCAATAAATGAAATGCGTCTGTATTGGATAAGATAATATTTCCCAGCAAACACAAAACTAAGCATTACAAATGTAATGAATTTTACTTTTAAAAGCAAAATGGAAATGAAGTTTAAAAAAAGTAAATAAAATTAAATACAAAATATGCCTCAGTTTTTACAGAATTAGGCAATTTTTTTCACACATATTTGACTGGTCGAGTTTAATTTACAATTGAAACTTAAAGAACTAAGTTTATTTTAGGCATTATAAATTAAGTTTTCCAAATTTAAGATTTTGTAACAATTTCTTATTAACAAAATATGTTTTATATTTGAAGAACTTAATTTATTTCTCTGCTTGGAACAAATAAATTTTAAGTCGGAAAAAATTTGTTCGTAGCAATATGTAGAATGAAAAAGGGATAACAATTTCAAAGCATTTCTTTTTAACTCTGGAAAATCGAAATCATTTAGATTTTTCCAGAATTCTATTCCCATTTTTCCCAGAGCTTGGACTTCGGTTCGAAGAAATATAATTTCTGATTGTATATCGAACTCATATTGAGTAATATCACAGTTATAAGGGTTATTAAATACTGTACTTTCATCTAAGCAAAACGAAAGAAATTTACTTTTTTTTTTTTTTTAAATTTTTTTTTTTATTTTTTATTTATAATTTACAATTTATCAATTTTTCTTTAATAGAAGACTCCAAAGAATTTCCTATTTGGGCAATACGCCTAGCCACAGTTTGGGGTGACAAGGCAATTGACTTTATGAAATCTGTTCTATAATTTAACGTTTGAAAAGTTTTTTGTAAAATATTTTTTGCTAGCATTCCATCCATAAATGGTCTGCCTTGCTGAGCGATTTCCAAGCTTATTTGGCTTGAAATCTCCATTTTTAATTTTTTATTTAGCAAAATTTCATCATTTTGCTCTTCTTGCAGAACCCATTCTTTAATTGTTTGCATATAAAGGTTTTTTTGCTCAAGAAAAAACATTTTCCTTTTTTCCTCTTTTAATTTATTTATTTCTTTGTGAAAAAGGTCAAAATGCCTTTTAATTGAAAATGTTTTCTTTGTTTTAAATGTTTGGTAACATAAAATGCATTGCATGTTACCAAAAGCATTTTTAATGACAAAACAAAAATTTCTGTCTTCCATTATACTATTTGTTTGCTGGTTTATTTTGAAATTAAATCAAAGCTGAAAAAACAATAAAGCTGAAAAAAAGCAGTAAGCATCCGCACATGTGCACTCGTTAACACTCAATTAACGACTGAAATCAAACTGAAATAGAAGAGAACAAGCGTCGGTGTGTGAGTTTTTTTATTGTTTTTGTAGCACAATTGTGCACAGAAAATGAATATTTGGATTACTCTGGTTTAAACCATGTATGCTGAATAGATGGGTTTCATCGTTATTTATATTTGTCTCTACTAAAACAATTATATTAATGACGTTTAAAATGTTATTAATATTTACTAAAAATGGCGTAAAATTTAAGCGAAGTAGTGAGCGAATATTCATATGTATAATAGATACGGGATAACTTAGAATATTTTTTATCGATTTGATTCAAATTATCAACAGATATTTCTGGATTTAGATTCATTTTCAATTTACTAATAAAGAAAAAAAAGGATTAAATTTTAAAAATGTTTATAAAAAGTTTTTATTGGTTTTTTTAGGAAAAGTATTTATTTTTGTTTAATTAAATTGCAAGTGCTATTAATTCAATATCTAAATCATTATTTATGAGAACTGGGTTTGAAATTTAATTTTTCTTTGCAAATATATTGCCATTTCGCACCCACAAAAATTTTCTGTTGGACTGCTCTGCTTTTGTTTTGGTTAGCCACAGTAAATGACGATTATGTGCAGTCAGCTGGTTGTTCACATATATGTAGTTGTTGTTTTCATCCTCTTCATTTACCACCTACGAGTCAACTCTGTGACGATTGATTTTTGTCATAAGTTCTCTTTTCTTATTCAATGCTGAGAACTCTATGATTACCTTATCGTTGCTGTTTCCTTTGAACCGAATAGAGATGCTTATATCAGTATCTTTGACTTCAACATTTATGCTATAAACACTAGAGCGACTCAAGTTGTATGGAAGCGAAATTCGTGCAAGGTGTACCCACCTCAAAATGAACATTGGTATTTTTTATGATGACTTCTAAAATATTTCGGCTCTAGCTTTGACCTATCGTGAGCTGGACCATTTTGAAAAAGGGTCCATTTTTGCATGTTTGTTAATTAAAGAATCTGTTTCCTTACCGACATATACAATATGAGTATCATAAGAAAGGTTTTTTTAAAGGCGCGTCCAACTGTATATACAATTTGTCCTAGGACGATCATCCATGTCCTTTTTTTAAGGATATTCTGTAAACAAAAACGGTTTTTGAATTTTTTTGTTCCTTGTTGTTGATTATAAAAATGCCAAATTAATATATTTTAATCTTTAGTCGATTTAATTAAATACGGGTCTCAGCTTTTTTTGAAATTCGTGCTAGTTCGCGTTTTGACAAAAATGCAATGGGTGGTAACTCTTCGTTTTAAACAGGACAATATCAAATTTTTTCTTTTGCCAAGGACAATACCTTTGTATGTAAATAATTTAGATTTTCGCAAATTAGATGCATTTTACACGGTGCTCTGGAATATTTATAAATGCAATTTTGTGGTAACTCTAATATGATAGCGGATTTAGTTTCTAGATCATGTATGGATAAAAAAAAAATTATCCACGACTTTTTGCCGGCATATTATTTTTTTAATTTGCGAAAAAAATATGTTTGCTTTGGTAACATTTTTTATTTTAAACGGTTGATTAGTTGTTGTTCTAGTTGGTTATTCGTTTATCCATATCATTAATTTTTGTTAATTGACTAGTTAGGCGAGGGCAGTAGGGTGGTGGTGATCGTAGCAAGAGCATTTTGTATGTTTGTACTGATTTGTGTATTTGTTGCTGTTATATATGTTTGCCAGTTGTTGCATTACATTTTTAATATCGTTTAATGTCGGTTTTTATGGATGTTACGTCTGTCTTTTGTACCATGACGCCAGATTTAACAGTCCCAAGACTATTATTAACATCATTAAGCGACACACAGTGGAGTGAATAAAAAAAATGTGGTAATAAATATAGAACTTCTTAACTACTACTGGACCGATGAAGACCAAGTGTATATGAAATCGTTAAGGAGGAGTATAGCTTTCAAAAATAATTGTGATAGGCTCACCCTGGTGTTAACACAGGGTGAGCACTAAGGTGCCAAAGTAGACCACCTCGAGTACAGAAAACATTTAAAAACTGTAACTTCTACAATTATGAACCGATTTCGATGACTTTAGACTTTTCGAATCCGCTTGATAAGATTAACAATTACATATACAGTTGGTCTTAATCGCTCCAGTAGTTAAGAAGTTCTATATTTATTACCACTTTTTATTTGATTCACTTCACTATGCGACAGTGGGTCTTTGAATGCAATGGTTCGCTGCATTGGACACAATTTACACATTAATTTTTATTCTTTTTATGCTTTATTTGTTCAATTTTAGAAATTTAGCTATTGTGTGGATAAAACTTTTTATTTTTGGTTTTTTTATATACACCTCAGGGAACTTTTGCTTTAAAAATATGTAGTTGTTTGGGTTGTAATACAGTTTCATTATTTTTAATGTAAATGTAAGTCATTTGTAGAACAAATAAAATTTTTAACTAATCTTGTAGTTCATTTAAAAAAAACAACTCACATCAAATGACTGTTTTGTGATTTTACATTCAATTTTTTACAGTTGTTTTTTGTTATTTAAAAAAATAAAAAAAAAAAATTGGTTTATTTTTTACTACCATGTGGTTCATTTTTACTACAATTGTTAGTCATTTTTTGAACATTAAAAAACAAATGACAATGTTAGTTGAATTTAATGAAATGTAAGTCGTCCTTATTTTAAATGAAATTTCATTTGCTTTTGACTACAATTGCTGTCGTCTTTACCAACATAATTTCCTAAGTGTATAAAACTTTTACTGAATTTGATTCTTTTTAGCACAAAATAATGCAACATTTTTAACTTTTTTTTGATTATTTTTCTTTTATTGAATATTCACTGTATATACGTTTTTTTACAACTTTTTAAGGAGCACTACTAAATGCCGACCGACCCGCAATTAAATTATAGTAAACTCATCACAGTTGCTCGGTGAAACTTTCTGGATTGATAGAGAAACATCTAGCCATTTTTGTAAATAAATACAATTTAATAAATAGATAGATTTTTAGATAAATTGAGTATTCTCTTACAATAAAAAATCAGAATTTGCAAAAAATTGTTTAAAAGATTGAAGAGAGTAAGCTGAGGGCATTATCTATAGTCAAAGAAATAATGATGTGTCATTACCGTTTCTACTCTGGAATATAGAAAATGTTCAAACTATCGAAATGCGAACTAAAAAACTAAATAAATAAAAAAAATGAATGATAGTTAACTCCTAAAAATAGCATGGCGTATGATGAATATAAAACATTAATTAATATTCATCATACGTCATGTATGTCAGAATAGTAAAGATTGACAATATTCAACGAATATTTTCTTTAAAACTAATCCCAGTTGCTCGGTGAAACTTTCTGAGAAACATCTATAAACATTCAAGAGAAACATCTAGCTATTTTTGTAAATAAATGAAATTTAATAAATATATAGATTTTTAGATAAATTGAATGAATATTCTCTTAAAATAAAAAATCAGAATTGCAAAAAAAATTTTTAAAAGATTTTAATATTTCTAATGGTCATAAAAAATCAATTGATATAGTGTCATACCAGAAGCCCTATTGACTTTTTGAACTTCACCCCTTTTGATTTCCATGATACTTTGAGTGTGTAATCTCCTAATTATTGTGGAAAAACAGCAGTTTTTATTTTTTTTTAATTCGTTGCTGTTCGCGTTTTATCGCTGCTTAAGTTTGGCATTTTCATAAAAATCTATAAAAATAGTTCGATTTTAAAAATTAACTTCTCATTTCAAAAAAGGATAAAAAACATAATAAGGTTCCCGATTTGCGAATATCTCAAAATGTAACTTTTTTTTGAAAAAGAACCTGCGTGCACAAAATGTCTTTACTTTCCAGCTTACAAAAGGTCAAAATTAATAGTTTATATATAGGTACTTGCTAGAGTTGAACAAATAATGAGTCTAAAAAATTCAGCTTGGGGGTCACAATATGTTCCTTAGAAAAACGTTTTTTTTTGCAATATAACTGCTACGTATGTATACATATATCTTTATTTACAAATATAAAATTTAAAAATAAAGAAATGTGCTAATTAATTTCATTTTTTTTTTTTTTTTAAAGAGAAGCAACACTCAGGACATTCTTCCTATTAATTAATGTATTGCTTTCTTTGGAAAGGTTATAGTAGAGCGATGAAAGGTGGTGAAAGATGAAGGGCTTCAAACATGGCAACACTGTAATTGCGCGAGATGATATTTATTGAAGCTTTTTGTTTCATAGCGCTGATTCATTCGGTGGGATTAAGTGCTATGGAAACAACGAAGGTCGGCGCAGCGATACATATTATTTTTCTAAATTGATGTTGCCGTCACTGGGAATCGAAGCCTGGACAATCTGTGTAACAGTCCATTACACCACAAACCATTACACCACAACGCCCTGGGAGGTGCTGGGTGGCAATGCGAATATGTTATTTATCCTTGTTTCTATATTGCGATTTGACGAATACTCAGAATGTGTTTTAAAGTATGAGGAATGAAAAACTTAACGACAAAATTAATCGCTTGGTACCGCTGGAGTTGATATATTTAGGAAAATTATATTAAAGTTTGTGTTTTGGACCGCTTTGGCTTGTATTCGGCTATATAAAAAAAGTCTTAAAAACGTTCCAATAGCTGGTGCTAAAATTTGTTTATTGACAAAATTTTGTCCTTTACTAAAACTAAATATATTAAAAAGAAATAAAAAATTTTAAATAAAACGAAACAAAACATCAAAAATGAGGAGCAACGCAGAAATACTGAAATACTTTAGTTTTATCTGTTATTTTTTATGAAATTAGTTCAAAACTACATTTCAACTAAAACTGGTAAAATAAGCACAATTTTTGCTAAATATTAGTAAGAAAGTATTGCAAAAATAAATCTGTTGAATCTACAAAAATT
>CM037853.1:140461109-140495212 GCA_021234595.1 Delia radicum | reverse complement strand
TGAATTTAATGAAATGTAAGTCGTCCTTTCTTTAAATGAAATTCATTTGTTTTTGACTACAATTGCGGTCGTCTTTACCAACATAATATCCTAAGTGTGCGACAGTTTTTGAAAGTTTTTGTTTATATAGTGGTATGGGTATACTGAAAAAAGAATTTTCGGAATATATATGTAATTTCTGTAAAAGGTAAATAAATATTATGAACTCTGATGACATGTGTATAAAAAAAATGTACAACAATCATGTTTGAAGCCCTTCACCTTTCCGCACCTTCATCTCTCCTATATACCCTTTCCAATGAAAGCAATACGTTAATAAGATATGAAGAATTTCCTGGGTGTTGCTTTTTTAACCATAAAAAATAATATTGGAACAATGTAATTGCGCGAGGTAATACTTCTGAGCACAGCTTTTGAGCTCCATCTGATGACGATTTGACGAACTCTTTGATGCTTTTTATTTCATTGCCAAGTTATGTTGTTTTACTTTGGTGGGGGTAAGTGTTATGGAAACACCAACGAAAATTAAATTTTGTGCTATGCAACAATTCTGGGATTGTGAAAATTTGTTTCAAAGTATATATGGAACATATATTTCCATATTTGTTAATATACGCAACCATACACCTCCTGCAATTATATCAATTTTTCTATTATTAAATTATATATAATTACATTAAAACTGACTAAGAACATTTTTACAGTTTTGGATTTGGATTATATATATTATATCTAAAATGATTTAAGACTTTTTTTATGTTTGTGTAATGTAATGTATATTATGTATTCGGTTATATTTAATTTTATCAAAATTAATAAATTTGTCTACATGATTGAATGTGCTTATACATGAATTTTTTGGGGAAACATTTTGAAAATACACACACATATTGCTACATATGCTAATTATATGATATATTTTTATATGAAGAATATAAATATATATATAAATTTTTTTATTCGGGTATACTAGAAATATATATATATATTTCAAATCTGACTTCGCGAATCGATTCTACATGAAAAATTAGGCTTATAAGCAGTTTTTTTTACGCTCTTACATTGCACCGGATAGAAAAAAATCGATTCTTTAATTTTTTTTAATATACACTATTAAAGAGGATTCTTTCCTGAGAAAAATGATATATATTACTCCGTTAAAACGTTGTTAAGCCTTAAATTTTTTTGCCAGTAACAACAATAAATTTTTTTTTTTTGTAATTTTTATTGCAAAGTAAATTTTATTTATTAAAAACAAAGTAAAATTTTTTTATTAACAAAACAATTATAATGGTTATTAGAAACAATAAATAGTAATTATTTGATTAATTACCCTTTTATCAACTGCTGATAGAGCTAAAACAATTAAAGTTATCTCTATTTTTTTCTAAGCCAGAAGTATTCAACCGCGAAATTTTACCAACAAGTTGTTCGGTGTAAATGCTTGTGATTGAATATTTCTGGAGGTTTCAATTGCATTTAAAAAACTTTTCTGGTCTGCCCACTCAGCCGCATTAAAAAGCATAAATGAGATGTTTATTCCAAAATTAACTAGAGTTTTTAAACTCTGAAGAGTTATAAAATCAAAACGGCGACTTAGAAAAAAAGGAATCACTATACGTCATCTTGTGCTTATTATGCACTTGCTCAACTTCTCTCGATTTTAATTAAAATCTTTTCGTAAAGCATTTAATACAAAAGAGAATAAATGTGGGTATTGTAAAAAGTTTAAGGAATAATAACTTTTTAACGGGTAGTAATAGAATAAGCATAGTATGCCATTTTTCTCAAGTAAGAATCCTCTTTTAAATGTGTATACGAAAAAATAATTAAAATGAAAGAATAAAATAACCAATTTTTCCGACAACCCTAATGGCTATCCGGTGCATTATAAAAGGTCAAAAAACTGCTTATAAGCCAAATTTTTTATGTACAATAGATTCGTGAAGTCAGATTTTACATATATTAGTGGTTTTTTGTTCTACAAAAGAAGGTACCCCAAATTCACGATTTTAGTCGCCGAGCGGGAATTGAAGGGATTTGAAAATTTTCAAAAATAAAAACTCCATTATTTTTATTGTCGCAACAACCTTCTAAAAAGTTATGATATACCAAAATCAAAAACAAAAAACCAAAAAAAAAAAAAACACTAATATATATATTAGTATATTCAAATTTACAATGTAGTTATGATTTTTAGAAAAGTATGCTTAATCTTCTCTACCACGCCTATCTCAATACTTAACCATTTGAATTTGTAAATTTTTTTTCCTTTACACTCTTTTTTATTATTAATGATTTCATGCACTTTTGTTTTGATTTTTTTCTATATTTTTAAATTTATGAGTTATTCAAATGTAAATATCTTGTGGATTATTTATTGAACATTTTTTATTCTAAAGAAAATAACTATTATAAACCTGCACTGAGAGAACCATCTGTTCGCAAGTTTTTTGAAAAAACTGATATTATTTCAAACATAAAAGTGTGAAATATAAAACAGGATACAAATTAAAAAAAAGGTTCTCCAACGAATACATCCCGTGTTGTTTTAATATTTCTCAAATTTAAGCAAGTTTATTTCATTGGCTAAACAGCTTTTTGAATTTTGAAGTTTAGAATTATTTTTTTTTTGTCATAAATGTATAAATTTGAGAACAAATATTTATACATCACGGAGATTGGAAACGCCTTTCATTCTCTCAATGTATGTGCTACAATGTGATTCAAACAGAAACACTGCATATTGATCCTTAATAATAATCAGTTTACCTCATAAGTTCTCTGATAAAATAGTCAATATAGATTAAAAGGGGAATATCTTAAAAACATTTTTTAACCAGAAGGTTTAAAATTTTCAAGAAAGTGAGACATTTTTAAAATATAAACAAACACAATTGATTACCCAGCGAAAAAACATCAAAGAATAGATAAGGAAGCATTACATTGCAATGATTTGGATTTCGATGTTATGAAAATTGTTATCGGAACGAGTGAATTTTATATGGACTTGTCATATTGTGCATATTGTGGAAGTCTCTTTTATGATCCTTATTCACCTTCATTTTAAGCAATGTTTATAGAACTCTCCTACAGACAAATAATAGATTGGTTGGAATTCCATTGTAATCAACAAAATTTAATCATTATTCAATAATTCTAATTGCAAGTACTTAAAATTCATCATCAGAATAATTAAATTAAACTAAAATTAAAATAATTTTGTAACAGAAAATATATAAAATGAAACAAAAACACAGTCACAATCATTCAAAATATGATTTTCCTTATCAATATTGAAAAAATATTATCTCCTAAATACATTAAATAAAATATTTTAATTTAAAATTGAATATTAGTTTCGCCTGCAAAACATCAATCAATCCATCTAAATATATTAGTTTTCGTTACCAATTTTAAAATAATATTAAGTTTTTAATAGTTTTAGTAACTCTAATAAAATATTAAGATTATCACCCAATTTCTGTGGTACCTACAAATCTATTTTAGACATTCATATATAAACTTGAAAAGAAAAAATATTCAAGGTAGAAATTTGAAAATACAAATTCAAATTGGGTATGGGGCAAGAGGTAAGTCATTGCCTGAGAAACAGAAGGTCACGGGTTCGACACCAGTTCGAGGCATAAGAATTTTTTTTAATAAAATAATTTAAAAAAAATATATTAATTTTTTTATAGTTTTGGTAACTTTAATAAAATATTGAGATCAACAACCGAATTTCTGTTGTACATACAAATCTATTTTTATACATACATATTTAAATTTGAAACAAAAAAACATTTAAGGTTAAATTAGGAAAACACAAATTCAAATTTGGTTTAGGCTAATGGTAAAGTAATTGACTGACAACGAGAGGTCGCCGGTTCGCGGCATAAGAATTTTTTATTAATAAAATAATTTTAAAATAATATAAATTTTTTTATTGTTTTGGTAACTCTAATAAAATATTGCGATTAGCATCTAAATTTCTGTTGTACATACAAATATATTCTTAGGCAGATATTCAAATTTAAAACTAGAAAATATTCAAGATTGAAATTTAGAAAAAAACATATTTAAATTGGGTTTAGGCTAGAGGCCTTACAAACGGAAGATCGCCTGTTCGAGCCCAGTTCGAGGCACACAATATTTTTACTAAAAAAATAAATTTTGTTGAATGCTTATGAATCTATTTATAGAAAATTATATTTCATAAACAGAGAATATTAAACTTTAACAATAAAAATTCGAAATTTGTTGTTACAATAGTATTACAATTTAATAAAAGTGATAGTACTTATAACCACAAAAATTCGGTAGGCAAAATATTCGTTTACAACTACAAAACTGTTTTCTGTGTGTACGAAAGAATCCTGATTAGTTTTTTTTTTTAAGTTATCCGAAAGTGTTTTTTCACCTAATTAGTAGGAACGTTATCTTTAAGGCTGAGTTAATATGGATATCAAAACTCTTCTTTTCCGGCGTAACGTTGGGTGCAACAAACTTGAATTTCTCATATTTCAACAAATTAGAATTCATTAGCATATGAGGGCTACTTTACAAAAAAAAAAATTATATATATTTTTTCCCCTCACTTTACCGCCTAAGTTAGAGATTGCGCCGAGTTGGACGGACTAGATTTGGTTTTTGATTTTGTTTAAAATCACATTTTTGGAAATTTGAAGAAGAACTTCTTTAAGATCGGGAAGTCTGTAATGTATTTGCAATCAATAAAAAATTTAATATTTACGAATCACTTCCATTGTTTTTTTTTGCTTTTTATAGTTGAATAGTCAAAATCAATGAATTTGTTAATTTTTTTTCCTTTACACTCTTTTTATCATTAATGTTTTAATGCACGTTTGTTTTGATTTTTTTATATATTTTAAATACATGAGTTATGCAAAATGTAAATATCTTGCGGATTATTTATTGAGCATTTTTTATTCAAAAGAAAAATAACTATTATAAACCATACACTGAGAGAACTATCTGCATGATGTCAATGAATTTTTACATTGCATCTATGAATTGTCTCTTGAATTCGTATATTAAGCATTTCATTAAATTAAATTAAAATTTTGTGAAAAAGTACATATTATTGTATTTATTAAAATTTGATACGGCTAATGCAAAAGTTTCATTAAATATAGTTTTATTAAAACTATGAAACTCTTTCATAAAGTTTAAGAAATTGTTCGTTCACGGTGTGAAGAAAACTTCATTAGCTAAGTGAATAAATTTCTTTAAACTCGCCCAAGGAATTCTCTCTATGTACTTATATTAATATGTCGCTTATAAACGTTTCACTGAATTTTAATGATTAATAATTTATATTAATTTGTTTTTGTGCAGCCAACGAGGCAACATTATGAAAACAATTTAGAAAATGAATAAGGCATATTGTGTCTCATTTTTCATATTTAGTGAAAATGTCGCCCATTTATATAAACGACAAAATAAATTACAAAAAAACTAAATTTACTAACTTTATGTAACATCAGACAAACAAAAAAGCTTTAAATGACCACTAATCAAAATGAAAAAAGCCAAGTTGAAAAAATCTACCAAATCTTGTAATAAAAAACATTTACATTAAATGAAAAAAAAAAAAAAAAAATAAAATGAAACGTTTATCGTTTGTTTAGAATAAGAATGTTTAAGTTAAGCCAGTATAAGTGTTATACAATTTCTTAGTATTATTCATTATGTTAAATGTGATGATTTTCTAACATGACTAACATAATGCAAAAGGGCATTTTGTCAGCCAGAGGGTTGGCCAGTCTGTCATGTTAGTCTGTCATTCAGTCAGCTAGCTCACTCATTCATTTAGTTTATAACAAAGCAAAAAAAAAAAAAAAACGACAAGGCAAGACAAGACAATGCCAGAGGTGGTTCGGCCAGGCCAAGCAGTACGGATATGGTAATATGTCATATATAACAAATATAAATAAATTACACCCAACCTTCAGAGTGAACTTTGTAGTCCACTATAAACATAAGAGCACAAAAGCTAAAATAGACGCGTTCTAAATACACAAACATATTAACATTTTGTCATTTTACATAAGTTCACAAACTTTTATTATCTGGTAAAATTAGTTAATCTAAATTATAGCAAAAAAAGTTAGTAAGTGAACAAAATCTATTGTAAGTTGATATGATTGGTTAGTTTTGATTTCTAAACACACAAATGTATTTTTGGCCCTTAGTTATTCAATTAGAAATCATTTTTCTTCTTCGATTCCATTGATTTTCGTATTATAAATTAATACTCAAAAATTATTGTCAATAAAATTTCAATTAAACTTTTTTGATTTGTTGTTGATTTTTATTCGACCTTTCAATTATTATTTTTGTTTGAAATAATATTCGGGCTCGAGGTCTAAGTTTTTTTATTTATGCTTTTATTTATAATATAAATTACATTCAATATTTCGCCTTTTCGTTGAAAGGCATCCTTTGGATATCAAACTCGCTTCAATTGAATGTTTTAATAATATATTTTAAATGCTAAAAAAAGGCATAAGAAATGTTTTTTTTTTGAAAATTTCGGTTTTATTTAATATTAAAATAGACGATAAAATGGAATAAATAATCTCGGTGTTTTACTGGACACAAAACTGACAATTTACTGATACAAGCGTTACAAAACAATTGTATACGTCTCTTGTTATACCAATTTTGGAATACTGCTGCGTTGTCTGGGATCCGTATTACGACGTTAACAGTAATCCTATTGAGTCTGTTCAAAAACAATTTTTTAATTTTTTGCTTACGAAATCTTTTTCCTGATCCTACTAATCTTCCTTCATATAAATCAAGGTTAGCTCAAATTAAATTGGCTTTATTAATAACTCGCAGAAAAATGCTAAATGTAACATTCTTAATCAAGCTGATAAATGGCGACGTTTGCTCTGAATTTTTGGTGAACAATCATACATTTAACATACCTCAACGTCCAACACGTTACTTCAGTCCATTATATATTGATTACTTTCGCGTAAACTATGCTAATGCTGATCCATTTAGAAGATTATGCCACGACTTTAATAAATTTTATAATATTAAAGATTTTTCCACAAATATTAATGTAATTAAACGCAATATAATATTGTTCCTAAATACGTAGATTTTAAACACTATTGTAATTTATTATATTCAAGAAAATTGTCTGTAGGGATTTATCCCGTAGACTTAAATAAATAAAAAAAAAAAAAAAATTGGAAGTAACAAACGGTTTGTTGATCGTTTGCAAGAATATGTGCCAAGCATCTGATAAATTGTACCCACGTCGGATTTATTAACATTGTAATCCAGAATAACCATGGGCTTCCTTTTTTCAGTTGTGTCTACATCGCAAGTATAGTGCATTGTAGACAGCAAAATTACAGCACTTTTCTTCTTCGGAACATATGAGCACAGTGATACATCGCCTTCGTAGACGCCCAGGACTTTTCAGCAACTCACGTTTAACAAATGTTTTATATCAGCATAAATTGTGTTGTCATCATAAATTGTGCGGACTGTACTCACATATCTTTCCACTAATTTATACACAACAATCTGCCCTTGATTTACCTCACGCTCTTTACCAGGTAACTTCCCTGAGTAAATCATTCCTTTAAGGGGATACAAATTTCGAATGGCACAGCCACCATACCGGAATATATTGTGTGAACCGTGTGTCCATATAGAGGCCATATGGGAATAATTGCTCGTCCACGGTCAGCAAATGTAAGCTGCCGCCAAATTGGCCCTTAATATTTGCTAAACATCGTCAATAGCAGCAGTTTTACTGTTAATAGCAGCAGTTTACTGATCGATCCCGTCGTGTATTTGCGTTATCAAAGCTTATGAATTTTTGATGGGCATAAATCGGTCGTATGATAATGCGGCGTTATACGGAGCATGAGTTCGCCCTTACAGTTCCTTAGCAGGCTCATTATTCAATTTAGACAGCGCAGCATACAAAACGATAACCAAAAATACATCGAACTCTTTTAAAGTGATTGTTTTCATTCCTGTTTCTTCGTAGGATTTGCCAAATTTCATACATTTGTTACCTTCCTGGCTTTTCGATTGGTTTCCAGTGGAATATGGCCCTGGTTTTATTCTTATATAGTCGACCACGTTATGATCATGAATGCGGGTATTCGTAATTCATCTTCGTCGTCTTCCTCTAGGTCCTTATTGATTTCCACTTACGGTTCAGTTTCGGCATCCTACTTATCAACGTTTAACTGATATGTTAGATCGCCTTATCTTTCTCCTCGACGTCAAATGCAACATCATCATTGTCACTCTCCTCGTCATTCAGAAATTTTGCAAATCTATCATCAATAACACGCCTCTCCACATCAGTCATTTGCTGGTAGCGTGAGGGTATCATCTTTTCCGCAACATCAAAATTTGAATCTGCCATTTTTGTTTACACGTATATACACAAGTTTAAAAATAACGCACGCGATGTTTACTGTTTAATATATAAACATTATATGGTTTCGTTTATGAAACTTATGAATATTTTATACTGTTTTTTCTATGGTTTTTTGTTGTTGGTTTTCATGCTCGTATACCTGTTCATCATTGGTGCGCTGATATCAACTTGGTATAGCTAGAACTTTATTTTTTTAAATACTGTTCTCAAAATTCAATTCCAATATATGGCGCAAAAAACCATATGGAAACAACTGAAAAAGTTTAAAATTCTGAAAATTTTGGTTTCACTTGTAAATTACCATACAACTTTTCAACAAACAGCGATATTGATAATTCTTGTTTAGTCAATAAATCTCCCAGCTCTAGTGACTCTCCCAGGTCTAACGACTCCATGTATTGGTTTGGATCTGAAAGTTAAAAACTATGAGAAAAAATGAAATGAATAAAAAAACTCTTGTAAGTTTCAAGTCATTTGTTTTTATTTTTCGGATTTTAAATGGACATAAATTCTTCAGGTGATATCTTAGCTTTTAGGTATAGTCTTCTAACCCTGTTCAACGTTTCTGTTAATTCAAAAAGCCTTCTACTATTTAATTTTAAGAAGCATGATTAGAAGCTGCTGTGCTAACATTTTTAGCCAAATTGAAAAACGTTAACCAGTGCCGTGCCGTATATAGATTATAGGATGTATTGCGGAGTTTTATATATTTTTGAACAAAAAATATTTAAATTCTGTTTGCTAATACTTACTGCATTAGAAATTAAAATACAATTTCTAAAAATTAGTAACATTTTTGCTGAATATTAGTAGACTGAAAAAACTTAAAAAATTTGATGAAAAATTATACTCTAGATAATTTATTAACTGAAAATCATAAAACATATTTTTGCGATTCTTTTAAAAATAATTTACAATACGTTACAAAACATAAAAATGTTCATACTCCCACATTGACGACATATAATATCTAAAAACAATAGAAGAATTATCTTTCAAGATCTTACATCAATGGTTGTCTATATGGTGATATCTTTTAAATGATCACAAATGGTGCAGATAGTTATAGAACGAAGCGAAAAAATAACGCAATAGAACATATACAAGGAAACATAAGGAAGCAGACATACAAATATACGCAAGATGTGTCTTTCGCTTTAGTCTGTTTACCTGCTCTATATTTGTTTTCAATTTGACCACACCAGATTATTAATCTCTACAAACATTTAGTTTGCAAATACACAATTAATCTTTATTAAATTTAAATATTTTATTTTGTCTTTTATTTAATTAACCTTTATATGCTCCTTGTGTCAAAAATGACACAAGAGGAATTTTTTTGTTATTATTTTTTAACTATCAATGGGAATCTTACAAATGTTTTTGACTTTCGTTTTCTCGTTATTTACACATTAAAAGTGTTTCACATTATAAAAAAAGTGTTTTAGAAGATTTTATTCAAAAAGTTACGTTGGTTACCCACATGTGTCGTTTTTGACACATATGGCAATACCACACATGTTTAGTCTTTTTGGCGGGAAAGCTGACATTTACAGCGCATCTTTCCGTAAAATTAGAAGAAGAAGAACTGTAGAACAGGTGCTTGTAAAACAAACTAAGAAATAAAAATGTCTACTCCGCGATATATTTCAAATGAAGAAATTGAAGAATCGCTAAATGCAAGTGATGGGAGTGTTAATTTTTCTGGTAGCAGTGATGAAGAATACGAACCCGAGAATGAAATTCCTGATCCTGAAGATGATTTATATTCCCTAGAAAGTGATAGTGATTCAAGTCAAAGAAACGAACAAGAGTATGCTAGTGAAAATATTGATCCACTGTTTGTTTCAAAAGATGGCATTGTGTGGCAGCCAGAACCAATTCAATCTCAAAGTGGAAGATTTCGTAGTGAGAATATTTTATCCCTTCCCCCTGGGACTACAAGATATGCAAAGTTCGAGTTGGTGATATAAAAGAAGCGTTTTTACTGTTTTTTTCCTCCGCATATCGAAAATTTAATTTTGAGTCATTCTAATGCATTTGCTCGTGCTAAGTATGGAGAAGACTGTACAAAAATCGACTCAAATCTATTTCAGGCATACATTGGTCTTTTGATATTGGCAGGCGTTTACAGGCAAGTTATATGTGCTATTTGTTTGAAATAAATTTATTGTTTTGGCTTGTATCTTAGATCAAAAAATGAAACAACAATTGATTTGTTTGATGGTGAATATGGTCGTCCAGTGTTCAGAGCAATAATGTCAAAAAAAACTTTTGAATACGTGAACCAAGTCATTCGATTTGATGATACCATTAGTAGAAGACAGCAACGGTCGTCAGACAAGTTTGCACCGATACGCGAAGTATTTGAAAAGTGGGCTGATTAATTGGGAAACTATTATAACCCACACGAGTGTGTAACAGTTGACGAGCAGTTACTTGGTTTTCGGGGAAGATGTAAATTTCGTCAATATATGCCATCAAAACCGGTAAAATATGGCATTAAATTTTGGTTGTGCGTTTGTTCTGACACTTGTTATGTCTGGAAAATTCAGCCTTACTTGGGAAAGCCAACTGATGCCAGTGCACGGGAACAAAGACAAGGTGAGCGTGTTGTCTTGGACCTCGTTGAGGGCTTGAAAGGACATAATGTTACCATGGACAATTTTTTTTCTTCGTATGACCTTGGTCAAAAATTGTTGTCTAAAGGCATATCAATGGTAGGAACAATGCGAAAAAAACAAAAGAAGCATTCCACCAAAACTTCTCCAATGTAAGAAACTTCCCTTATACCAATCAACATTTGCATTCAATGGCACCACAGCCCTTGTTTCATACATCGGTAGAAAAATAAGTGCACTATACTGCAGAGCACACTTCATAAGTCTAATGAAATTGTATCTGGGGTAAAAAAACTGCCATCAATTATAGAGTACTATAACAAAACAAAAGGTTTGTTCAAGAAAATTCTTGCGAATACATTACAGTTCATTCAACTTTTATACTTTTTTGTACAATATACATAGGTGGTGTGGACACTGTTGATAAGATGCTATCATGCTATAGTTGCAAACGAAAAACTAATAGATGGCCGATGGCGGTATTTCAAATATGATCGATATATCCGCCTTGAACGCGCTAATAATATTCAAAGAAATTTACCCAAATTGGCAAACAGCTCAAAAAACCACAATAAGAAGAAATTTTCTCCGTGAGCTTGGATTATCACTTGCGAAACCATACATAGCAGCTAGAAAAAATACACCAAGATCTGCATCATCATTGAGTTTGCATTTAAATATTTCTGCAGATGTTCCTTCAACATCAACATATCAAAATCCACCAAAAAGAGCAAAAAGCGTCCCACCACTAATAAAAGGTAGAGCACGGTGTCATCTTTGCTATGAGAGTAACTCTGACACCAAAAATAAACTTATATGGAAATATTTGTTGCTTTTGTGCAAAATCTGCCTGCAAGAAGGAACACAATCGAAACGTTTGTGTAAAGTGTATTGAAGAAAAGCTGCTATGAATTGTCCATTTTTTCCTTACATTAATTTCAATAAAGCCAATAGAAATATATATTACTTTCATTAATTTGTTAACTTAATAAAGTTTTATTAAAATATGCTTTGCCAACATCAATTTTGAAAATTTAAACAAAAATGTACTGAATTCCCATATGTATCAAAATTGACACACGAGGGGAATCAACGTAAGTTTTTTGAAGAGTAGATGAAGGTTAATATGCAATTACTTTCACAAGCCAGTGACAACGCAAAATTTTAGTTGCTTCAAGCCCCAATTTTATTTTATGTATGAAAACCAGATACAAAAATCTTAGATGGTTAATTTTTTAATATGTCTTACTAGAGTTGAACTTTTCAACAATTTCATCGAAATCAATGGGGTATATTTGTAAAATTTTGTGTTTTCGTTCTCTAAAAAATATTTAACAGTTACAGAGCTAGTTCTTCGCCGATTTTGGATTTTTATATCTTTCTAAACATATTATTTCGTCTTTGTATCGATAATTTATCATATGGAACAAAAAGTTTTACGACATTAAAATATTTTTGCAACAACTGAAAAAAAGTAATTTTTTATATACAAAACACAGTTTAAATTTTCAATATATTTCTGCCGCGACTTTTGTTTATCCAATCGGCACCAAACTTAATACTAAATATTTTTTATCTACAAATGAACCAAAATAGCGCATTCGTTCATTTTACAACTCATTTTAAAAATTGGTCATACAACGTTGAACACCTTTATCATGCCTATATACCTATATATAGAGTTGTCACGAACAGAGTATTCTGGAATTATCGAATACCGAATATTTGGCGAATAGATCTTTTGTTGATTATCATATAAATTTGATACAAAAATATGCTGTATTTTATATAATGACGCAACTAAATGGATTTTCTCAAATTTTTAGATAAAAATTACAGATTTTCATTTGTCCGAATAATTCCTAATATTTGGTATTAATCCGATTTTCGTCACGGTTTCGGTTTTCCAATATGCCGAAAATCGTAACATAATACTCGTGACATCTCCAGTTTAATAGAATTCGTGAATTAATAAATACACTTAATCGAATACGGGTACTACTAGCCGTATTATTGATATTTTTCAGAATTAATTAATCATACGCCTAGTAGTGCTTGCATTTGTGTTATATTTATTACCTCATTATAAACAAACTGTTCCGTTTTCAACTCAGTACATTTAACGGTCATAGTTTCTTACTGGATAAAGATAATTAATAGGTTTAAAAACTCAAAAATAACTCAACATCTTGAGTATAGTCGAATATAAACAAAATTAAAAAATTATTATCTGGGTTTGAAAAAAAATGTTTATAATAAATCTTAACCATTTTGGTGGAATCTATTTTATTTTCATGGCTAGTTTTTATTGCTATATTTCTGCATTAGAAAAATTATTTCCAGGGTTGCATAACAATTGTAATAAACAGCGATATTTTGCAAATCTTTAAATCGAGATTTGTTCTTTAATTATACAAAATAAAATTTTGAAAATATGTTCAGCCCATAATTAAGTTTAAGTTTTAGAAAACTCACACACAAAAAATTATTGGCAATAAAATTTCAATTAAACTTTTGTGTGAATTCAATTTCACTTGCAATTTAGAGTTTAGATATATCCAATAAATGTTTAATTGAAAATGAATTTGGTGCACACAAAATTTGTAAATATTAATAACCCATTTGGCAATAAATTGAAAAAAATGACAAAACTTAAAAAACCACAGGAATTAAAAAAAAAAACAACAAAATTAAAAACAAAATCGCTTAAAAAAAATTATTAAATCGCTAAAATGACAAAGAATTTTTGCAATTTGAGCGAATATTTTTCAACATTGGCGATTTTTACTTTGAATTTTTTAGTTTTTCTGAAGTTTTTTTTTTTAATGAAACTGAAATTTATAGTAATTAAATATGCTAAAGTCCCAAAACTTTAGGTACAAATTATTATAAGAATTGATAAATTTCCTTAGTAGGAGCGAGTTCAATTAAACTTTTAATGGAACTAACAAATATTTTAATTGAAATTTGATTTTATATTTATCTTTGTAAGATTACAACATCAAAAACAATTCCTTAAAAATACTAAATTTACTACACCTATCCCTTGATTTACACAAGAGTTACGTTTAAGAAAAAATCGTGTAAATTGAAAAATCGTGTATGGAAAATCGTGTAAGTCGAAAAAAATATTGATTATATTGAGTCGTATTTTTTTGGCTCAAAAATTTGGTTCATTTTAGTTTTTTTTTTGTATACTAGACATCAAACAAGCCACGATTGTGCCTGAATAATAAGAAATATAACTCAACAATAAATAAATTAAATAAACTAATTTAAAAATTTACTAAATACGTGATATTTTGATAAATTTGAAAATTGGATAAGGTAAAAAAAAATACGATTTGGTGCTACTGTCAAAAACAATATTTTTATAAATTGAGGATACAGGCAGAAATAAAATATAAAATACCCTTTGGTGCGACACTACTGATCCGATCGGTACGAATCAAATTAGAAATTGTAAAGGAGGTCTTAATATTTTGTAATATTCTGATAAGATCACCCTGTTTTTGTATAGTGTGTACTTACAGGTGTACTTAAATAACAAACATATTAGCAGACATTAGCCATTTTGCTGCATGGATCCTCCCAGCAACTTTTTTGCTAACTCAACTGACTTTTTTGGCAACTTTACGAATTTTTTTTTTGAGTGGAATATTTGCATTGATTGGCTGTTAGTTTCATTAAACTTCATTATAAATAAAAAATGTTAAGGCAATATTCCCTAAGGTAGCCTGTCGCTAAAGAGGTGACGCTACATGTAATATTATTGAACTTTACCACAAATATGGACCTATATAATTGTGTCTGTCTGTATGGTTTTAGAACTAAGCTGGAGCAATGAGTCCAGTACAATTTTATACGAATTATGGCCCTATAAAATTGTATTACATTGTATCAGATTTGTATCTAGTTGTATCAGATATTCAGGATATATCTGGTAAAAAATATATATGATTATATAAATTGCATTCGGATTCTGACCTCATATAAAACTTAATACATCTAAATACAATTCGATTCAACTTTTAGTCTGGCAAAATTTAACTAAATGTTAAACAATTCATACTGGTTTCAGGAAAGTTACGGCATAAATCTTTTTTTAGGTTTTAATGCACATTGGGGTGTCCCAGAAGTTTACTGTTTCACGCAATAGTGCTCAAACGATGAGTATTATCCAGTTGATTATGGGAAAAATAGAGAATACCCTCAGTTCGCTACTAGTAGTTTTTAGATTTGTGTACAAAATTGGTAACGCTTAGCATATTTTTGGAAATATATTTATATAATAATAATTTACAAATTTATATAATAATACCTATCGTTTGAGAACGTGACGAAATTTTTTAAATTCGCAACAGGCTTAGATACATCCTTCTAACTTTAAGTGTGGCAATATACAGTTTTATACAAAAGAAAATATACATTGTTTGGAATAAAACGAAATAGAACTACGTCTAGTTCAAAATGTCGTTTTATCCAAAATAAAAATATATTTTTTTGAATGTTACACTATGTGGCATTATATAAATTTTGATTTGTATTATATCTAATAATAAATTTATTCGTACATAGTCAGATTAACCATACATAATTGTAACGGGTCCGCCAAATAACTTTTTTTGAAAATGCTATAAAAAAAAACTACTGAATATTTTCTCAAATTTGAAAGTACAATCCATCCGGTTAATAATGGAAAATAATTTCATTCAAATGGCTGCCTCGGCTGGCCATGCAGTAGCCTACACGATTGGTCCAATTTTTAAGCACATTATCGATTGTGTGCAGCTGTATTTCACCAATGGCTTCACGAATATTGTCCTTTAAAGCATCAATTGTCTCTGGCTTGTTGGCGTAACACTTATCTTTGACGGCACCCCACAAATAATAGTCCAACGGTGTCAAATCGCAGCTCCGAGGTGGCCAAACGACATCAGCTCTGCTGGTGATAATCCGATCTTCAAAAACAGGGCGCAAAACATCGAATGTTGCTTCGGCTGTGTGGCAGGTAGCGCCGTCCTGTTGAAACCAAATGTTGCCAATATCCTCTCTCTTCAATTTTTGTGAACAAAAATTCGTTCAACATGGCCTGATAATGATCGCCATTGACTGTAACGGCCACTCACACATGGTCTTTCGCACACATTCTGCAACATTACCATGATTTTCAAAGTAATGTCGCAATATTTTCCAGCGTTGTTCAAGCGTATACACAACACATATTCGTTCAGCGGAAAGATAAAACTAATTATCTGTCAAATCAGACATGAGCTAAGTGTTACCATTCACGAAATAAGCACTAGTTGAAAAAAAAAACGTTAGATGGCGGACCCTTTATATGTCATATACGATTATATATTGGTCGATATGTAATAAGATGTAATTATATGTGACATCGTAATAAAAAATTTGCACTCAAAAAATTAAGTTAGTAGAAAAGTTAGTAAAACATCTTGTAAATCAGGTATACTATTTTTCAGCAAAATTTTTTGATACACTTATGTTTTCATATAATATTTTAATGAAAATGAAAATTATTCAAGTTCGAGGCCATATACTCTATATTTCTTCATTAGGATATTGTCCTAACAAATAATCTATAGAGTTTTTGTTTTCAAATTTATTATTTGACCCTTTCAGGAATGTGTTGATAGATCTATTTCGGGAATTTTCTAGGTTCCCATCATCAGAACACGTTTTGAAATGCGGTAACAATCCCATGTCAAACATCAAGCATTCATATGAACTAGTTTACTCACTACATGAGAACTAATATACATATGATTTTGAAGTTAAAGATTATAACCATTGATCAAAAAATAAATTGAAAACTTGTTTGTGTGTATGTCTACCTTTGGTAAATATTCAATACACGTTTTTGTTTTTTTTCCTCCTTTTTATGTTTTGTTAAGTTTGTAAACAAAACAGGGGAAGTAAACTAGGCGGTACTTTGCCTTTTTTTCACAAGTTTGTTATAATTTTTATTAAAAATAAAAATTATGTTTTTTCGACCTTTAATTGTGCAATGAAAATGAAAATTATTCAAGTTCGAGGCCATATACTCTATATTTCTTCATTAGGATATTGTCCTAACAAATAATCTATAGAGTTTTTGTTTTCAAATTTATTATTTGACCCTTTCAGGAATGTGTTGATAGATCTATTTCGGGAATTTTCTAGGTTCCCATCATCAGAACATCAGGATTGTTACCGCTTTCAAAACGTGTTCTGATGATGGGAACCTAGAAAATTCCCGAAATAGATCTATCAACACATTCCTGAAAGGGTCAAATAATAAATTTGAAAACAAAAACTCTATAGATTATTTGTTAGGACAATATCCTAATGAAGAAATATAGAGTATATGGCCTCGAACTTGAATAATTTTCATTTTCATTGCACAATTAAAGGTCGAAAAAACATAATTTTTATTTTTAATAAAAATTATAACAAACTTATAATATTTTAGTTATACTTAATCAGAACCTACCTGTTTTGGACTAAATTTTTAATAATATTGTTCTAATATTTTACTAATTTATTTTGCTAAAAAAAATTGTGCTGATATGTACATTAATAGTGTGGACGACAAACAGATTGAAATTTATACGCAGAGTGAATTAGATGTGCCTAGGAAAATGATACTAAAAAGTACAGCTCTAATAAGACATATAAAAAATCAACCATGGAAGATTTTGTATATTTTGTTCATACATAAAACAAAACTGTGGATTGAAACAACTTAAATTTTGCGCTGTCATCGGCTTGTAACATAATTGTCTATTAATTAAATAAAATAATTTAATAAAGATTAAATGTTTATTTCCAAACTAAATGTTTGTAGAGATTAATTATCTAGTGTAGTCACATTGCAAACGAATATACAGGCAGGTAGAGAGACTAAAGCGAAAGAGAAAGACACATATCATATCCTTTTTCTTATTGCAATTTTGTTTTTGTTTGTATATCTGCGGCATTTGCATCTCTTTAAAAGATAGAATCATTTAGACAACCATTGATGTAGGTAGTGGAAAGATAATTTTGTTTATGTTATATATAATTATTTAATTTTTTTTAGATATTTTATTATTTAAGTCGTCAATGTGGGAGTACAACCATTTTTATATTTTGTGACATATTCTAAATTATTTGTAAAAGAATCACAAAAATATCTTTTATGATTTTCAGCAAATAAATTAACTAAAGTATTATTTTTCTATTACTTGTACTTGTATTCAGCAAAAATTAATTTTTAGCAAGTGTTTTTTAATTTCTAATCTAATTTCTAATGTTAGTAAAACTATTGCTGGATCTACTAATTTTGTTGCTCAAAAATAGCTCGTTTATTTTCAGCAAAAGATTTTGCTAACATTAGTATTTTTTTTTGCAAGCACCCTCCTGACTAAAATTTTGCTGACACAGCAAAATTTTTTTGCTGAACTTAATAACTTTTTTCTTTGAGTGTAGTTTAAAATTTTTTTTTATATATTTATAAACATACAAAAACATATATATTCACATATAGCAGTATGCAATAACATATAATAATGAAAATGAATGAAAAGTGGTCAATTAATAAATTTGAAAACCAAAATTCTAGAGATTATTTGTTAGGGCTTTGTTATTTCTAATAAAGAAATCAAGAGTATGGCCTCGAACTTAAATATTTTTCAGAGCTTTTATCCGCCATTCTTTTATTCTAAAACAATGTTTCAAACCTGAAACAACTAATTTCTATGTACAAAAATTCTTTAAAATTCGAATGAATTTCTGTGGGAAAAATTATTAAAAATTAATATTTTAAAGAAAGAATATCTAAGCTTTAATTAGAAAAATTCCGAGGAATCAGAAATTAAATAATAAAAAAAATTCAGAGTCTAAACCTTTTTTGATAGATAAAAGTTTATAAAATTTTTAGATTTCGTTGTAGAATATAATTTAGGTATAGTCTTCTAACCCTGTTCAACGTTTCTGTTAATTCAAAAAGCCTTCTACTATTTAATTTTAAGAAGCATGATTAGAAGCTGCTGTGCTAACATTTTTAGCCAAATTGAAAAACGTTAACCAGTGCCGTGCCGTATATAGATTATAGGATGTATTGCGGAGTTTTATATATTTTTGAACAAAAAATATTTAAATTCTGTTTGCTAATACTTACTGCATTAGAAATTAAAATACAATTTCTAAAAATTAGTAACATTTTTGCTGAATATTAGTAGACTGAAAAAACTTAAAAAATTTGATGAAAAATTATACTCTAGATAATTTATTAACTGAAAATCATAAAACATATTTTTGCGATTCTTTTAAAAATAATTTACAATACGTTACAAAACATAAAAATGTTCATACTCCCACATTGACGACATATAATATCTAAAAACAATAGAAGAATTATCTTTCAAGATCTTACATCAATGGTTGTCTATATGGTGATATCTTTTAAATGATCACAAATGGTGCAGATAGTTATAGAAACGAAGCGAAAAAATAACGCAATAGAACATATACAAGGAAACATAAGGAAGCAGACATACAAATATACGCAAGATGTGTCTTTCGCTTTAGTCTGTTTACCTGCTCTATATTTGTTTTCAATTTGACCACACCAGATTATTAATCTCTACAAACATTTAGTTTGCAAATACACAATTAATCTTTATTAAATTTAAATATTTTATTTTGTCTTTTATTTAATTAACCTTTATATGCTCCTTGTGTCAAAAATGACACAAGAGGAATTTTTTTTGTTATTATTTTTTTAACTATCAATGGGAATCTTACAAATGTTTTTGACTTTCGTTTTCTCGTTATTTTACACATTAAAAGTGTTTCACATTATAAAAAAAAGTGTTTTAGAAGATTTTATTCAAAAAGTTACGTTGGTTACCCACATGTGTCGTTTTTGACACATATGGCAATACCACACATGTTTAGTCTTTTTGGCGGGAAAGCTGACATTTACAGCGCATCTTTCCGTAAAATTAGAAGAAGAAGAACTGTAGAACAGGTGCTTGTAAAACAAACTAAGAAATAAAAATGTCTACTCCGCGATATATTTCAAATGAAGAAATTGAAGAATTGCTAAATGCAAGTGATGGGAGTGTTAATTTTTCTGGTAGCAGTGATGAAGAATACGAACCCGAGAATGAAATTCCTGATCCTGAAGATGATTTATATTCCCTAGAAAGTGATAGTGATTCAAGTCAAAGAAACGAACAAGAGTATGCTAGTGAAAATATTGATCCACTGTTTGTTTCAAAAGATGGCATTGTGTGGCAGCCAGAACCAATTCAATCTCAAAGTGGAAGATTTCGTAGTGAGAATATTTTATCCCTTCCCCCTGGGACTACAAGATATGCAAAAGTTCGAGTTGGTGATATAAAAGAAGCCTTTTTACTGTTTTTTCCTCCGCATATCGAAAATTTAATTTTGAGTCATTCTAATGCATTTGCTCGTGCTAAGTATGGAGAAGACTGTACAAAAATCGACTCAAATCTATTTCAGGCATACATTGGTCTTTTGATATTGGCAGGCGTTTACAGGCAAGTTATATGTGCTATTTGTTTGAAATAAATTTATTGTTTTGGCTTGTATCTTAGATCAAAAAATGAAACAACAATTGATTTGTTTGATGGTGAATATGGTCGTCCAGTGTTCAGAGCAATAATGTCAAAAAAAACTTTTGAATACGTGAACCAAGTCATTCGATTTGATGATACCATTAGTAGAAGACAGCAACGGTCGTCAGACAAGTTTGCACCGATACGCGAAGTATTTGAAAAGTGGGCTGATTAATTGGGAAACTATTATAACCCACACGAGTGTGTAACAGTTGACGAGCAGTTACTTGGTTTTCGGGGAAGATGTAAATTTCGTCAATATATGCCATCAAAACCGGTAAAATATGGCATTAAATTTTGGTTGTGCGTTTGTTCTGACACTTGTTATGTCTGGAAAATTCAGCCTTACTTGGGAAAGCCAACTGATGCCAGTGCACGGGAACAAAGACAAGGTGAGCGTGTTGTCTTGGACCTCGTTGAGGGCTTGAAAGGACATAATGTTACCATGGACAATTTTTTTTCTTCGTATGACCTTGGTCAAAAATTGTTGTCTAAAGGCATATCAATGGTAGGAACAATGCGAAAAAACAAAAGAAGCATTCCACCAAAACTTCTCCAATGTAAGAAACTTCCCTTATACCAATCAACATTTGCATTCAATGGCACCACAGCCCTTGTTTCATACATCGGTAGAAAAAATAAGTGCACTATACTGCAGAGCACACTTCATAAGTCTAATGAAATTGTATCTGGGGTAAAAAAACTGCCATCAATTATAGAGTACTATAACAAAACAAAAGGTTTGTTCAAGAAAATTCTTGCGAATACATTACAGTTCATTCAACTTTTATACTTTTTTGTACAATATACATAGGTGGTGTGGACACTGTTGATAAGATGCTATCATGCTATAGTTGCAAACGAAAAACTAATAGATGGCCGATGGCGGTATTTTCAAATATGATCGATATATCCGCCTTGAACGCGCTAATAATATTCAAAGAAATTTACCCAAATTGGCAAACAGCTCAAAAAACCACAATAAGAAGAAATTTTCTCCGTGAGCTTGGATTATCACTTGCGAAACCATACATAGCAGCTAGAAAAAATACACCAAGATCTGCATCATCATTGAGTTTGCATTTAAATATTTCTGCAGATGTTCCTTCAACATCAACATATCAAAATCCACCAAAAAGAGCAAAAAGCGTCCCACCACTAATAAAAGGTAGAGCACGGTGTCATCTTTGCTATGAGAGTAACTCTGACACCAAAAATAACTTATATGGAAATATTTGTTGCTTTTGTGCAAAATCTGCCTGCAAGAAGGAACACAATCGAAACGTTTGTGTAAAGTGTATTGAAGAAAAGCTGCTATGAATTGTCCATTTTTTCCTTACATTAATTTCAATAAAGCCAATAGAAATATATATTACTTTCATTAATTTGTTAACTTAATAAAGTTTTATTAAAATATGCTTTGCCAACATCAATTTTGAAAATTTAAACAAAAATGTACTGAATTCCCATATGTATCAAAATTGACACACGAGGGGAATCAACGTAAGTTTTTTTGAAGAGTAGATGAAGGTTAATATGCAATTACTTTCACAAGCCAGTGACAACGCAAAATTTTAGTTGCTTCAAGCCCCAATTTTATTTTATGTATGAAAACCAGATACAAAAATCTTAGATGGTTAATTTTTTAATATGTCTTACTAGAGTTGAACTTTTCAACAATTTCATCGAAATCAATGGGGTATATTTGTAAAATTTTGTGTTTTCGTTCTCTAAAAAATATTTAACAGTTACAGAGCTAGTTCTTCGCCGATTTTGGATTTTTATATCTTTCTAAACATATTATTTCGTCTTTGTATCGATAATTTATCATATGGAACAAAAAGTTTTACGACATTAAAATATTTTTGCAACAACTGAAAAAAAGTAATTTTTTATATACAAAACACAGTTTAAATTTTCAATATATTTCTGCCGCGACTTTTGTTTATCCAATCGGCACCAAACTTAATACTAAATATTTTTTATCTACAAATGAACCAAAATAGCACATTCGTTCATTTTACAACTCATTTTAAAAATTGGTCATACAACGTTGAACACCTTTATCATGCCTATATACCTATATATAGAGTTGTCACGAACAGAGTATTCTGGAATTTATCGAATACCGAATATTTGGCGAATAGATCTTTTGTTGATTATCATATAAATTTGATACAAAAATATGCTGTATTTTATATAATGACGCAACTAAATGGATTTTCTCAAATTTTTAGATAAAAATTACAGATTTTCATTTGTCCGAATAATTCCTAATATTTGGTATTAATCCGATTTTCGTCACGGTTTCGGTTTTCCAATATGCCGAAAATCGTAACATAATACTCGTGACATCTCCAGTTTAATAGAATTCGTGAATTAATAAATACACTTAATCGAATACGGGTACTACTAGCCGTATTATTGATATTTTTCAGAATTAATTAATCATACGCCTAGTAGTGCTTGCATTTGTGTTATATTTATTACCTCATTATAAACAAACTGTTCCGTTTTCAACTCAGTACATTTAAACGGTCATAGTTTCTTACTGGATAAAGATAATTAATAGGTTTAAAAACTCAAAAATAACTCAACATCTTGAGTATAGTCGAATATAAACAAAAATTAAAAAATTATTATCTGGGTTTGAAAAAAAATGTTTATAAATAAATCTTAACCATTTTGGTGGAATCTATTTTATTTTCATGGCTAGTTTTTATTGCTATATTTCTGCATTAGAAAAATTATTTCCAGGGTTGCATAACAATTGTAATAAACAGCGATATTTTGCAAATCTTTAAATCGAGATTTGTTCTTTAATTATACAAAATAAAAATTTTGAAAATATGTTCAGCCCATAATTAAGTTTAAGTTTTAGAAAACTCACACACAAAAAATTATTGGCAATAAAATTTCAATTAAACTTTTGTGTGAATTCAATTTCACTTGCAATTTAGAGTTTAGATATATCCAATAAATGTTTAATTGAAAATGAATTTGGTGCACACAAAATTTGTAAATATTAATAACCCATTTGGCAATAAATTGAAAAAAATGACAAAACTTAAAAAACCACAGGAATTAAAAAAAAACAACAAAATTAAAAACAAAATCGCTTAAAAAAAATTATTAAATCGCTAAAATGACAAAGAATTTTTGCAATTTGAGCGAATATTTTTCAACATTGGCGATTTTTACTTTGAATTTTTTAGTTTTTCTGAAGTTTTTTTTTTAATGAAACTGAAATTTATAGTAATTAAATATGCTAAAGTCCCAAAACTTTAGGTACAAATTATTATAAGAATTGATAAATTTCCTTAGTAGGAGCGAGTTCAATTAAACTTTTAATGGAACTAACAAATATTTTAATTGAAATTTGATTTTATATTTATCTTTGTAAGATTACAACATCAAAAACAATTCCTTAAAAATACTAAATTTACTACACCTATCCCTTGATTTACACAAGAGTTACGTTTAAGAAAAAATCGTGTAAATTGAAAAATCGTGTATGGAAAATCGTGTAAGTCGAAAAAAAATATTGATTATATTTGAGTCGTATTTTTTTGGCTCAAAAATTTGGTTCATTTTAGTTTTTTTTTTGTATACTAGACATCAAACAAAGCCACGATTGTGCCTGAATAATAAGAAATATAACTCAAACAATAAATAAATTAAATAAACTAATTTAAAAAATTTACTAAATACGTGATATTTTGATAAATTTGAAAATTGGATAAGGTAAAAAAAAATACGATTTGGTGCTACTGTCAAAAACAATATTTTTATAAATTGAGGATACAGGCAGAAATAAAATATAAAATACCCTTTGGTGCGACACTACTGATCCGATCGGTACGAATCAAATTAGAAATTGTAAAGGAGGTCTTAATATTTTGTAATATTCTGATAAGATCACCCTGTTTTTGTATAGTGTGTACTTACAGGTGTACTTAAATAACAAACATATTAGCAGATATTAGCCATTTTGCTGCATGGATCCTCCCAGCAACTTTTTTGCTAACTCAACTGACTTTTTTGGCAACTTTACGAATTTTTTTTTGAGTGGAATATTTGCATTGATTGGCTGTTAGTTTCATTAAACTTCATTATAAATAAAAAATGTTAAGGCAATATTCCCTAAGGTAGCCTGTCGCTAAAGAGGTGACGCTACATGTAATATTATTGAACTTTACCACAAATATGGACCTATATAATTGTGTCTGTCTGTATGGTTTTAGAACTAAGCTGGAGCAATGAGTCCAGTACAATTTTATACGAATTATGGCCCTATAAAATTGTATTACATTGTATCAGATTTGTATCTAGTTGTATCAGATATTCAGGATATATCTGGTAAAAATATATATGATTATATAAATTGCATTCGGATTCTGACCTCATATAAAACTTAATACATCTAAATACAATTCGATTCAACTTTTAGTCTGGCAAAATTTAACTAAATGTTAAACAATTCATACTGGTTTCAGGAAAGTTACGGCATAAATCTTTTTTTAGGTTTTAATGCACATTGGGGTGTCCCAGAAGTTTACTGTTTCACGCAATAGTGCTCAAACGATGAGTATTATCCAGTTGATTATGGGAAAAATAGAGAATACCCTCAGTTCGCTACTAGTAGTTTTTAGATTTGTGTACAAAATTGGTAACGCTTAGCATATTTTTGGAAATATATTTATATAATAATAATTTACAAATTTATATAATAATACCTATCGTTTGAGAACGTGACGAAATTTTTTAAATTCGCAACAGGCTTAGATACATCCTTCTAACTTTAAGTGTGGCAATATACAGTTTTATACAAAAGAAAATATACATTGTTTGGAATAAAACGAAATAGAACTACGTCTAGTTCAAAATGTCGTTTTATCCAAAATAAAAATATATTTTTTTGAATATTACACTATGTGGCATTATATAAATTTTGATTTGTATTATATCTAATAATAAATTTATTCGTACATAGTCAGATTAACCATACATAATTGTAACGGGTCCGCCAAATAACTTTTTTTGAAAATGCTTTAAAAAAAAACTACTGAATATTTTCTCAAATTTGAAAGTACAATCCATCCGGTTAATAATGGAAATAATTTCATTCAAATGGCTGCCTCGGCTGGCCATGCAGTAGCCTACACGATTGGTCCAATTTTTAAGCACATTATCGATTGTGTGCAGCTGTATTTCACCAATGGCTTCACGAATATTGTCCTTTAAAGCATCAATTGTCTCTGGCTTGTTGGCGTAACACTTATCTTTGACGGCACCCCACAAATAATAGTCCAACGGTGTCAAATCGCAGCTCCGAGGTGGCCAAACGACATCAGCTCTGCTGGTGATAATCCGATCTTCAAAACAGGGCGCAAAAACATCGAATGTTGCTTCGGCTGTGTGGCAGGTAGCGCCGTCCTGTTGAAACCAAATGTTGCCAATATCCTCCTCTTCAATTTTTGTGAACAAAAATTCGTTCAACATGGCCTGATAATGATCGCCATTGACTGTAACGGCCACTCACACATGGTCTTTCGCACACATTCTGCAACATTACCATGATTTTCAAAGTAATGTCGCAATATTTTCCAGCGTTGTTCAAGCGTATACACAACACATATTCGTTCAGCGGAAAGATAAAACTAATTATCTGTCAAATCAGACATGAGCTAAGTGTTACCATTCACGAAATAAGCACTAGTTGAAAAAAAAAACGTTAGATGGCGGACCCTTTATATGTCATATACGATTATATATTGGTCGATATGTAATAAGATGTAATTATATGTGACATCGTAATAAAAAATTTGCACTCAAAAATTAAGTTAGTAGAAAAGTTAGTAAAACATCTTGTAAATCAGGTATACTATTTTTCAGCAAAATTTTTTGATAAACTTATGTTTTCATATAATATTTTAGTTATTCTTAATCAGAACCTACCTGTTTTGGACTAAATTTTTAATAATATTGTTCTAATATTTTACTAATTTATTTTGCTAAAAAAAATTGTGCTGATATGTACATTAATAGTGTGGACGACAAACAGATTGAAATTTATACGCAGAGTGAATTAGATGTGCCTAGGAAAATGATACTAAAAAGTACAGCTCTAATAAGACATATAAAAAAATCAACCATGGAAGATTTTGTATATTTTGTTCATACATAAAACAAAACTGTGGATTGAAACAACTTAAATTTTGCGCTGTCATCGGCTTGTAACATAATTGTCTATTAATTAAATAAAATAATTTAATAAAGATTAAATGTTTATTTCCAAACTAAATGTTTGTAGAGATTAATTATCTAGTGTAGTCACATTGCAAACGAATATACAGGCAGGTAGAGAGACTAAAGCGAAAGAGAAAGACACATATCATATCCTTTTTCTTATTGCAATTTTGTTTTTGTTTGTATATCTGCGGCATTTGCATCTCTTTAAAAGATAGAATCATTTAGACAACCATTGATGTAGGTAGTGGAAAGATAATTTTGTTTATGTTATATATAATTATTTAATTTTTTTTAGATATTTTATTATTTAAGTCGTCAATGTGGGAGTACAACCATTTTTATATTTTGTGACATATTCTAAATTATTTGTAAAAGAATCACAAAAATATCTTTTATGATTTTCAGCAAATAAATTAACTAAAGTATTATTTTTCTATTACTTGTACTTGTATTCAGCAAAAAATTAATTTTTAGCAAGTGTTTTTTAATTTCTAATCTAATTTCTAATGTTAGTAAAACTATTGCTGGATCTACTAATTTTGTTGCTCAAAAATAGCTCGTTTATTTTCAGCAAAAGATTTTGCTAACATTAGTATTTTTTTTGCAAGCACCCTCCTGACTAAAATTTTGCTGACACAGCAAATTTTTTTGCTGAACTTAATAACTTTTTTCTTTGAGTGTAGTTTAAAATTTTTTTTTATATATTTATAAACATACAAAAACATATATATTCACATATAGCAGTATGCAATAACATATAATAATGAAAATGAATGAAAAGTGGTCAATTAATAAATTTGAAAACCAAAATTCTAGAGATTATTTGTTAGGGCTTTGTTATTTCTAATAAAGAAATAAAGAGTATGGCCTCGAACTTAAATATTTTTCAGAGCTTTTATCCGCCATTCTTTTATTCTAAAACAATGTTTCAAACCTGAAACAACTAATTTCTATGTACAAAAATTCTTTAAAATTCGAATGAATTTCTGTGGGAAAAATTATTAAAAATTAATATTTTAAAGAAAGAATATCTAAGCTTTAATTAGAAAAATTCCGAGGAATCAGAAATTTAAATAATAAAAAAAATTCAGAGTCTAAACCTTTTTTGATAGATAAAAGTTTATAAAATTTTTAGATTTCGTTGTAGAATATAATTATGGGAAAGTAATAGTTTTTATTTAACTTTTAAGATAGCTGAATAGTATTCAATTATAAAATTGGGTATTTTTTCTTTAAAAAATAAGTGCTTTTTATCAAAATCTGCAAATGTTTTAAAATACACTACACTTTAAAGAGCATTTTTTAATAATAATATATAAAAATAATTAAATACTAGCGGTGATGGTTAGCCTCAAAGATGTAAGCGTGACATTAGTTTAAATGATAATTCAATGGTTTCACCAACAAGCAGAAAAAAATAAATACATTGGCCGAGTACTCAACATTACATGCACTTACTCTTTATGACTCATTGTTAAATCTTTTTTTAATTTGTTCTATATCTCGCCGAGTATTTAAGATTTTTTTTTAAGCTGATTTAGCAAATTTTGTTGTAATAGTCAATTTATTAAATTTTTGCACAAATGTAACTAAATATTTGTAGATTTAATAGATTAATTTTTGCTATTCTTATCTAACTAATATGTAGCAAAAAAAAATCTGCTAATTAGTGTATGTCTATAGAAAGAAATGTATTTTAAATTCAGGTTCTTTGGACGTCGAGTAGTGTTATTAAACAATGATTAAATTTTGTTGGTCACAATAGAATTCCAAACAATTTATTTCCTATATGTACTAAAAAAATATATTTGTATTTCCTATATGTACTAAAAAAATATATTTGAACAACTTTGCTTTGTTAAAGATTTAAAATAAGTTATATATACACATTGAGATATAGGAAATAGCAGTGAAGGGTACATAAAATGCGATGTATTGCACTTGCTACATAGTTTATTTGCAACTTCTTTCCATTTGAAATGTATACTGTTTGTTTGGCAAAAACTTATTTTTTTGTTATGTCTCCTGCTGTTTATATTTTACTGTAGTCGTAGACAATTTGTTTTTTCACTTGTCCTGCCAAAAATTATTATAAATTTTGTAAAAAAATAGATGTCTGCCATTCCACAGAAGACCGGCCAACAAATGCATTTTTGACCTTGGGTCTTCCGATTTCAATTAGATTTTGCAATCACAAACTCTTTGGAGCCGCTTAATGAGTGGCGTTTTTAGTTTTTCAAATTTCGAAAAATACACGGCTGTTGCGCGAAATATTTTTTTTGAAGAATGCACTCAGTAAACTTCTGCATTAAAAATATGTAATTGTTTGGGTTGTAATACTGATTCTTTATTTTTAATATAAATTTCAGTCATTCGTAAAACAAATTTAATTTTTTACTTTCCTTGTAGTTCATTTAAAAAACAAACCACATCAAATAACTGTTTTATAATTTTACATTAATTTTTTACAGTCGTTGTTTGTTATTTAAAGAAATAAAAAAATAAATATTTGTTTATTTTTACTAACATATGTTTTTTATTTTACTACAATTGTTAGTATTTTTCTGAACAGTAAAAAAAAAATACAAATGTTAGTTGAATTTAATGAAATGTTAGTGAATTTAATGAAATGTTAGTTGATTTTAACTAAATTTGCTGTCGTCGTTACCTACATAATACTTAGTGTGAGAAATACGCAAAAAGTGTGTAAGATTCGACTTATCATCACCATTAAATTAAATTAAATTGCTTTGGAATATCACACTCCCCTACACTGTTACTGCGGAATACATTTTTTGGAGCATCAAAAAGAAATGCAGTTTTTTATGCAATTTTACCAAATTTTACCAAATTTTCCACTCTCGATTTGAAAAAAGGTGCATATTTGCAAAATATTTAATTTTTACTAAAAGCGAACACTTAAGTTTTGTTGAATCTCGGGGTTTATCTATTATTAATGAATTACTGAAAAAAAGCTAGTATAATTTCCATAGAAAAATGTAGTGGTAATGCGTCATTTAAATTGCTCTTTTTTAAATACTATATATTTATGTTTTAAGCTTTTTTCGTTACTTAAAAGATAATCGGATATACTAAAATATTATGTAATGAAAATTATTCAAGTTCAAGGCCATACTCTATATTTCTTTATTAGGATATTGTCCTAACAAATAATCTATAGAGTTTTTGTTTTCAAATCTATTAATTGAAAATATTTAGGAATGTGTTGATAGATCTATTTCGGTAAATTTCTAGCTTCCCATTATCGGAACACGTTTTGAAAGAAGTGACAATCCCATGCAAACATCAAACATTCATATAAACTAATTATCTAAATGAGTTCGAAGTTAAAGACTATCACCATTGATCAAAAAAAAAAATTTTAAAAAAACATAATTTTTATTTTTAATAAAAATTATATCAAAGTATAAAAATTAATTTATTTCTCAATATTTCGACATTCGTCGAATGTCATCCTCAGGAGAAGTATCTATAAGAATTAACAAAATAAAAATACTTCTTCTGAGGATGACATTCGACGAATGTCGAAATATTGAGAAATACATTAATTTTTATATTAACTACAACTGGCCTCGAGCTCGAGCATTTTCATTTTGTTTAATTAAAACTGAAATTTCGAATAAATACAACTTTTAATTATATCTAACTTTTAAGATTTTATGTTTTAAAAATATAATTTGTAACCCTTTCAAGCCACTTTTCTTTCTAGAAAAAATATCATATTCGAGAGCAAAACTGAATATTTTACTAGATTCTTTTATTTTTCACGTACAGAAAAAATCTTAAAAATTTAATGTATAGTTTTTAAAATGTAGTGCATCTGCATTTTTAAATATAATCTTAATAAATCTGAAAAAATAAGTAATTGTTTTTTATTTTATTTAAAAAGTTTAAAAGCTTTTTTCAAAAAATTATTACAAAATATTTAAACCCCGGGACCCCAAAAAGTGAAAGTGTTACATTATGGTAAAAATTACATATATTGCAAATATGTATTCTTTTTTTAGATCGAGAGTGGCCAAATTTTATAAAAATGGATTTTAAAAAGAAATTACTTAAAAAATGCATTTCGTTTTAACGCAAAAAAAAAAAATAATATTAGACAATATAAATGTAGAGTAGTTTATAAATACGAATGTAAAAACTTACTCACTTTTTGCCAATATGTTATTTTTTAAAAAACGAAAGTCGTGGTTTTTCTAGAATTTTGAAAAAATAAAAACGCCAATCTTTGAGTGACTCCGTAGAGTTTCTGCGTGCAATTTATAATTTAAATCGGAGTACGGAAGGTCAGATTTTGCCCGATCTTGCGTGAAATGGCCGATATATATTGTAAAGTTGCCAAATATTATGGAGACACAAAGTTTCATTGATTTTTATACTCAAACTAACATACGAATGTAAGCATAAATAAGTAAATATTACAAATTTTTTTTAAGGAAAACTACAAATTTATTTGTGTAGCAAAATAAAAAGAAAATGACATTACTACACAATAAGTATTTTATATGGAAAATAAAATTGCATATTCCTAGAGTTACACTTTTATATGTTACATGATACTGATTTTACTTAATTTTTTATTTCTTTGTGATCCATAGATTCAAACGTAATATACAGTTTCATTATTTTATAAATTAAATATAAATTTATAAACATTTTTAAAAAATTTAATATTTTTGGGTAAAAAAAAAATAAAATTTGTTGCCTGGGCACATCAACGACGCTTTGTACGCTTGAAATATTAGTTATAAGAAACATAAATCCTTTCGCGTGCATCAATTTGAGAGCGGGCAACGAAAGTTTAAAGTCGAAAATTAAAAACAAAAATCGTCCTGATTACGGTTGTCAAAATTGGTTTTGCTAAAATTACAAATTATAAAGAAATTAAATACTGCTTAAATATATTTTACAGTCGGATTGTTATTTATAGTAAATTCAGTTGAAACATTTTTCAGAAGTCATGTTTTTAATGAATCCCAGTCTAGAAACGGTAATAACAGGTCTTTATTTTTCGATCTATCAGTAATGATTTTTTGTAAGCTGGAAAGTCATGAAATTTTGGGCAAGCAAGTCAGTTATGTTTTTATCAATCAAGAGTTCCATTTGGGAATCCCATATGGGCACATTATTTAAAAAAAGTTTGAATATAAAAATATTTTTTTTATTAAATTGAGTTTTTTCGCTGAATGTCAAAATTACAATTATTTGAAAATTTTCAATGTTGTTGTTTCAGATATGTACTAAAGCCTTTAGTGTCTACAAAACCGTGTTTAAATTTGTGATTTATCTCTTAATATATATGGTTCCAAAGTTTTTGGTGATACCTTATGTAACATTTAAAAAAAAAAACAAAAAAGTACACTAAATTTTCAAGAATATACATCATATTTTGCGAACAATACCAAAAAAAAAAAATATTTTCATAATAATGGTTTATTTTATGCAGGAAGGAAATACATAGTTATTATGAGATTGTTAACCCTTACCCAAAACAATTTCTAAAATTTTACATTATTTTCAAAGCTCCAATTATGAATAAAAAATTTAAAAAATTTAAAAAATTTTAACTGGTATTCAAAAAAAAAAAAAAAAAGAATACTGAAGGAGTCCCTGAAGCCACTTAGGGTATTGATCGATTTAGTTTTGGTAGATTTGGAGGAAAGCCAGTATTTTGATAAACAAATTTAAAATATATATTTTTGATGAAAGAAAAAAAATTTTACATACCCTATGAAAAAGTTCCGATATTTTTATATGCGAAATATATAGTCATATATATAATTTCATATCAAATTATATCTTAGTTGACATACATGACCTTATCTTATGTGATCCCATGGTATATCATCTGATATAATTTGATCCGAAAAATGGGTCTATATTAGTTGTATATAACTTGATACAATTTGATATTACTTCATAAAATCATTTAACATTTTTTGAAAATCAGCATTATTATTTTGATTCACATTTCATTTCAATTCATATTTTTTTTTTCTTTGTATGTTTTTTTCACTTTTTTGGATCTTTTGATTTTGATCTTTAAAAAGCGTTTTCTTAAGATTTTGGGATTAACTATAATCCCTATTACAAAAAAAAAAAAAATTAATATGGCGCTTTATGTTTTCATATCAATTTCTCTGCGACGCTATGTGTAATCTTATTAAATTTCATCCGAAATATTTGTCCATATAATTTTATATGTTTGTATGGGTGTAGAACTAATCTGATGCAATACGATAAATGTCTAGCACAATTTTATTCGAATTATCTACCGATATAATTGTATCAGATTGTCTCAGTTTTGTATTTTATTGTATTAGTTTATACCTAAACTGCTACAAATAGATATAATTATATAAAAACCAGATATTGTTCTTTCTGGATTTTAACCTGATATAATTGTGTATGATTTTATATAAATTGACACATCTAAATATAATTAGATCCAATTTTTAATCTGGCGAAACTGCACTAAATGTTACATTTTTGTATATAATAATAAGAAAATATACACAATTTCATACAAATATATGATCATCATATCATATCCGTTAAGACCATAAGAAATATTAAGAAACAATTTGTTTGAGGTTTTCCAAAAAGTTACGGCATAAATATTTTTTAAGTTTCAACGCACATTAGGCTGTTCCAAAAGTGTATAATTTTAAGTAATAGTGCTCGAACGATGAGTATTATCCAGTTGGTTATGAGGAAAGAAATCGAGAGTACTTTATAGTTCGCTACTCAAAGTTTTCAGATTTTTACATAAAATTGTTCTTAAGTTTTTTTTTTTTTTTTTTTTTTTTTTTAAACAGTAGGAACACTCAGGAAATTCTTCCTATTAATTAACGTGTTGCTTTCTTTTTAAAGGGGATAGTGGAGAGATGAAATTTGGTGAAAGATGAAGGGCTTCAAACATGGCAACACTGTAATTGCGCGAGTAGATAAGTCTTAGAACAATTGGTATTTTACTTCGGTGGGGTTAAGTGCTATGAGAACACCGAAGGTGGAACGCAGCGATATATATAAGTGATAGAAAACTCATACATATTATTTTTCTTAATTGTTGTTGTCATCACGGGGAATCGAACCCGGGACCATCTGTGTAACAGTCCAACGCGCTAACCATTACAC
>CM037853.1:140425690-140461009 GCA_021234595.1 Delia radicum | reverse complement strand
TGGATCCAGGGTGCTGATTGATCCATACATCATAGAAAGCATTACTTGTTGAAGGCTCAGTAGTAGAATATGAACGAATTCTTAATGGAACTAACGATGACATGAATACGCTCTTATATTCTGATTTGTTTTGGCCTTCGGAAGCATGTTTGTATTCATGAAGGGCTGATAAGCCATCACATCCCCACTTGCACATTAGCACAACATCGCAATTATTGACTCTTTCCAGCTGATCTGTAGAAAAATCAGAAACAATCCTAGATGCTGTGTAGACAATTCAATGCAAGCTTCATGTTCATTAACAGCAATAGGTTTTGGTAAGATACTATCCTTCTTATCCTTTATTGCGTTATATGAGGGCAGAATTTTGTGTCCTTTATCAATCAAAGCCTTTCTCAAAATAAGATATTTATTTTTGCTTAGACCTAATTCCAACATAAGAGCAATGGCTTCTTCTTCTGTAAAATCTGTATCCCGATGAAGGGGTGGGGATGCTTTTAACAATCCTTTTAAGCCGTTTTGGTGATGCAGTTGGAAGAACATCTGCGATTTGCAACGCCTCTTTAGGGCGATTTTCTTTTTTTAACATTTCCTTAAACGTGTCAGAAACTTCTGTATTTGAACGCGTAGAAAAGAGTAATCGATGTTCTTTTTTTTAGATTTTGCACACAAATCATTATAAGGCTTACAGGGTGCACCAACAGCAGAAAAATTTATCGCCAGGCTATCATTCGTCCACTTATAATATTTTGTTCTAAATTTCAGAATATAGCCGGAAACGGACTGCATTTTTTTATCAAATAATTTAATAAAATTGTCAATTTTAGATATTTCTGCAGTGTCCAATTTAGTGTGATGTGAACATTCAATTGATGCAACTACAACGTTAACCTTTTCCAATCTCTGTAGTTTTGAGTTGTCCCACAAAGTTAAGCACAATGCTTCATGATTTACTGTTATTACCATGATTGACGAGTTTTTATGAACTAAACTAGGTACAATATTAGCTATCATAACCCAGGTAACTGGGTCTTCAAATACTAAGGCCCATAAAATATAAAAAGAGAGGGTATATTTAAAATAGCAATCATAAAACACGTATCTTTGGGTGGGCCCACAAAACCTTTAATATCATTAATGAAGAACATCATAAAACCCTTTTTACCTGACCCAATTATGTAAGGTGTGAGTACGAGGACACATTAGAAGAAATATATCAATAAGGGCTAACTTTTGAAGATTTTCTGTTTAGGAGTTATGAACATTTTCGTTTTTTGCTGCCATGTCGTCATTTAAAGCGGGGATTGGAAATGACTTACACACTATATTAGGTATCTGTTGGAGTATCTAAAACCGGTTTCCACTACCCAATTGGAGGCGTGCGCAAATTTAACTCTGAGTTAAAGTAGATATTTACCTCAAAATATGGCAACTTTGGAAGCGGATGGGGGGAAAAGTATTTACAAATCAAAATTTTGTTTACCACAACTCGCATTAATATAAAAAGACCTTCCAGAAAAGTATACATACTTTATATGTTCAGAAGAAAAATATTTGTCTGGAGCGATAAGAAATTTGGTGCTTTTTGGGGAAAATATCGCCAAAATTTACTTTTTTTTTAATTTCTACTTTAAACTAATGTAATTTTAGACTGAAACGAGATATTGAACTAATTTTTTTTTTATTCAATCAAGAATTTTATTGGCTAAATAACCGTTATTTTAAAACAAAAATTGGTCCCCGATATTCGATATTCGAAAACTTTGGACCTGAGTCGGACAAAATTTGGAATTTCACATTTTCAAATCGGAATATGTAAGCATGTTTTTTGTTCATCTTTACAAGAAGATTACTAATATGTTAATTTTTTGAAAATCGGATGAGAAACAAAAAAATGGCGAACACTAAAAAGTACCCAACTTTGGGCAGCCATTTTGCCGCCCCCAAAGGGTCTGGAAGGTTCAAAATCAAAACTTAAACTCCATTTTAAGTCTTTTATGCATGTTCCAAATTGCAATCGGACCACAAGTTAACAAATTACCGAATTATTTCCACAAATTTTGTGATTTATCCCACTGTGTAGCGCTGGGTGGAGATGCGAATATATTATTTATCCTTGTTTCTATATTCCGATTTGACGAATACTCAGAATGTGTTTTAAGTATGAGGAATGAAAAAACTTAACAACAAAATTAACCGCTTGGTAGCGCTTGCAGTTTAGATATTAAGGAAAATTATATTAAAGTTTGTGTTTTTGGACCGCTTTGGCTTGTATTCGGCTATATAAAAAAAATCTTAAAAACGTTCCAACAGGTGGCCCTAAATTTTGTTTGTTGACAAAATTTCGTTTTTACTAAAACTAAATATATTAAAAAAAATAAAAAGTTTAAATAAAAGGAAACAAAACACCAAAAAATGAGGAGCAATGCAGAAATACTGAAATACTTAAGTTTTTATCTGTTATTTTTTTATTGAAATTAGTTCAAAACTATTGAAATGTACTGATAATAATAAGCACATTTTTTGCTAAATATTAATAAGAAAGTATTGCAAAAATAAATCTGTTGAATCTACAACAATTTAGATATATTTGTGCTATGTTTAAATTAATTGAAAGTACCAAATTGATCTTCTTAAATCAGCAAAACATTTGCCAAATATTAGAATGTTTTAGATTTTTTTTAAAACGCTATATGCCTTTTCAAAATTTGATGTTATTTTTCTATTTGATGTTATTTTTCGAAAAACTTTTAAAAATATTTATATAAAAAAACATATAAAAAATTCTAGCCACGGCTTTTTCTGATCAGAAAGAAAATTTTTGTCCATAATGAATGTACACTTAGTTACAGGGAATTATTAGTACAAATTTACCAACATTTTACTAAATAAAATATTCCTGCACAAAGTATTCGTGTCAGTGGTACAACTCCTCCCATTTCCGGTGGGAACATTAACAACACTGTTGCTATCTATAGATCAATTTTTAAGTCAATATCTTTAAAATTTGCAAATGTGGCACTTTACAATGGATTGATGAAAATTGTTGTTCTTAATGCCGGAAGCCATTAAAATGAGAAAAACTCAATTTTTTCACTGATCTTTCACTAATCTCAGCCCAATTTAATTATTACAAATTTATTACAATTTTAATATCTTACTGGCGTATTGGCACATGCCGACCTTAGTCAGAGTTTTTTGAGCTACACTCTAATTAATAATAAAAAATTTTGATAAAATTCATAAATAAATGAGTAATTTTACCAAATTTTCGTGTAAAAAAATATGATTTACGTGCATTTATACGTATAAAATGCGTAAAAATACATATTTATAAGCGTAAAAACCCCCTAAAAATGCGTATCTTTACCTTCTGGTAAAAAAGAATAACAGCCCAAAAAATTTTTCAAATAAAACAAAAAATTAATTTTTAGAAAGAGTTTTATTAATTTGTTGTATAATAATAAATTTAATAAAAATATTTGTATATAAGTTGTTGTACATATACAGAGCTTCAAAGAATGAATTCTATTTTAAAAAAATGAAATCGGATTTTTTTAAATCGAATGATTTTTTTTCTTCAATCAATGCGAATTCAATAATTGGGAGTTCAATCTATTTTTAACTTAATCGATTTACAATTTGCCGAAATCGGCGAAACTGAAAAATACCGCCAGAATTGAAAAAAATCGCTAAAATCGAAAAAAATATCGTTAAAATGAAAAAATTCCCAAAAATTTAAAACAATCTCCAAAATTGAAAAAAAAAACGCCAAAAATGTAAAATTACTTAAATTGAAAAAATCGACAAAATTAAAAAAAAAAAATCGCCAAAATTAAAAATAAATTACTAAAATTTGCCAAAATTAAAAAAAAAAATCGCCAAAATTTCTAAAAGAAAAAACTTTGCCAAAATGAAAAAACTTCAAAATTTAAAAACGGCAAAAGTAAAAAATCGCGAAAATTAAAAAAAAATCACGATAATTGATAAAAAAGAAAATAGCTCAAAAGTGATTTACAAATCCAGCCAATCAAATCGAAATTTAGGATCGTTGTAAGGGTAATGGGGCTGAGTTTTGAACAACGGTGCAACCATTTTTAATCTAGCTCCATTAGTTTTCGAAATATGTACTTTTTAAAAATCGACTAAATAAAACCATCCATAACTCCAAAAATAAGAGAGCTACTGGAAAAATGTTGCACCGGAGTTCAAAATTATTGCCGATTTTTTTTTTTAATTTTTGGAGAGCTACTGGAAAAATGTTTGCACCGGAGTTCAAATTATTGCCGAATTGTTTTTTTTAATTTTAGGGATTTTTCTAATTTTTGGCGTTTTTTTTTTAATTTTAGCATTTTTTTTTTTTTCACTTTTGGCGATTTTCTTTAAATTTTAGCGTTTTTTTCAAATTGGCAGATTTTTTTTTTTTAATTTAAGTGATTTTTTTTATTATTCTTAACGTTTTTTTTTATTATGGTGATTTTTTTTTTTATTTTAAAGATTTGTTCAATTTTAGCGATTTTTGGGATTTTTTTTTTCAATACTGGCGATATTTTTAAATCGATTGAGTAAAAAGCGACTGAATAAATCGAATGAAGAATTTAATTCTTTAAAGCTCTGTACATATATTATACTCATGTTTTGAAAATATTTTTCCACAATTAGGCTGCAAACACTTGGAAATAAACGTTTTTGGTACAATAGGAAGTTTTTTAATACACTATTACAAATACTACATTTATACAATTTTTTTCATTAAAATTCTCAATAAATTAAATTTTTTAGATTTTATTTAGCTTTTTTAATTTGTTTTATTTATTTTTCAATTTATAAATGTCAAAATATTTATTACTATTATAAGTTAGTATATTTACAAACTTTGTGCGTAAAAATTTTATTTAACGAAACAATACTACTTTTAGGCATAATGTGTTTAATTGTAAACACATAATTGGTAAAATACTGTAAGTGTGTATTATTGTATATAAAAGTGTGTGCAAAATAGTTTTACGCATTTTGATGTATAAATTTACCGAATTTGCGTAATAATACACGAAATTTTACTCGTTTTATAGTAGTAAATTTGCCATCATTTTTTAGAGTGTACCTGCAGTACTTTTAAACATGTAATCATGAGCATTTAATAAAAAACAAATTTAAATTTTATGTAAAAATACATCATTTGTAATTGGTACGCTGAATACAAATCTGTTAAACAATTTTTTTTTTTCTGCGAATAGTTTTAGAAATAACGTGGTTTTTTGTATTCACATTACATCACATACCGTACTTGTTTTATGTAATTTGCTTAATTTTTTCGAAATTTAACAGCAAAATCTACAAAAATTATCTCTCTGTTAAATATTATCATGCCGTTGTTTGAATATTTTGCATGTTTAGATGCGTTCTTATAAAGTTTATGTATGGCAACAAAATTGTTCGTAAACTTAACATTTCACTGAACCCATTTTTGAATTAAAATTTCAAATTCATTGAAAATATCCTGAAATAGTCAAAATATATTGATTACTCATTACTAGTGCAAGGAATTTCGTGCAACTGCATGTATTTCTTGCTAATCTAAAATTGATAAAGAATAAATATATATCCCAACAATCAAATTTAGAACAAAGCGGACATCGATTTGTAGTTGCATATTTTTAAAAGAGTGCATTTCTGCATATTTTGACTTTTTATTCATATTTTGTGCTGTACTCTTCATATTTTGTCCTCTTTGGTGCATATTTATGTTTCATATTTTCCATTTACTTTAAGTTTCTGTTTATAAAAAAAATCAAATATGGACACATTTTATGATTTAAGCGAAATCATTTTGACATTTACGGTTGTCGTTTACGTCTCATTTTGGGTTTCCACAATGCGATTTGAAACGTCACAAACGTCAAAAATAGACGTTCACAAAATAGTATTCGTCAAAGAAAAAAGGCAACACAATTTAATATTAAAAAAAAAATACAGTAAAACTCGGTTAAGACGCACCCTCGGTTAATACGAACTAATTTAAAAGTCCCGACGTTTTGGCAAAAATTTTCATATAAAATACATCTTATAATACGAACTCGGTTAATACGAACCCTCAGTTATTACGAACTGTTTTAAGCAGTCCCAAAAACTCGTTTTCATACAAATTACCATGTTTAGTGCACTCTTTATCCGTTTAATGGGATAGACCTAATATGAATTTCATATCCGTGGATGACTTTCTAGATATAGATGCTAATGTTTTGACGTCACATACTTTATCAGGTGAAGAAATATTGGAAATTGTTAATCCTGCCGATGTTGAAAATTTGTCAAGTGATATATTCAAAAAAAATCGTGTGCCGAAGAAGCTGACAATCATATTTTGGTAATAGAAACACTTATAACGAATGAAATCGTTAATTCAGTTATTCAGAAAAAATAACAGATTTTTTTTTTTAAATGAAGAATTTTAATTGAATTTTTAATTGTGAATGCATGAAATGCTAATTTTATTTTTTATGTATGTAAAAATCTTGTTTTTGTTTTAATAAATACATATTTTTTATCGTTAAAAATACCCGCTTAATACGAACCTCGCTTTAGACGAACTAATTTATTTGGTCCCTCGGAGTTCATCTTAACCGGGTTTTACTGTAATACTTTTTAACAAAAATTGTAATAAAAAAAAGAATAATGATTTTTATTTTTATTTTCATTTATATTTATATTTATATTTATTTACATTTTTAGTTGTAAATGTTTTTGTTTTTTTTTTTTTATACAAATTATATTTTTATATCCACTTTTTTTGTTTTCTAAACAAAATAAATTAACCTTTTTTTTTAAGCAAAAATCAGCTGTTTTTGTTTATATTTCAATTATAGTGTTGGGTTGCCATCTAGCAACGAAAAATGAGTTATTTGTATATGAAATAAACTAACAAAAACGGAAAAGCAATGTCATGGCAATCTCTACTGTTTGACATAACATAAAGCTTAACGTACTCAAACGTAAGTCACACGAACGTATTATAAAAACTCATTTCCTTACGTATTCGTTCGGGTGCCACACGTTCGTCTGAAATTATACACGTATTGTAAAAACAAGCCGTTAAAAATCTTGCTGAACCGAAGAAGAGTGCTAGATTCTGTTCCGACTAAAGTGACAGATGCTTAACTAATATCTTCTTTTCTATATATTTTATATCTTGCTTTCATGTTTTTAATGCATTTTTATTGCTTCTTAGAGCACACGAAAGAAGCTGTTTTCACATGATTAATAGAGATATACCAAATGGAACATCGGAAATAAAAATCTTGCTTTCTGGAATGGTTTAGGAAGCGCTCGGTAATTAAATAATGCCTTCCAGAACGGCTTCTGGGTAAGTACTACTTTTAGCTGAGTGCCGTTTGTACACTGCGTAGTTAAGTCTCCCACGTTTTTGTCCATATACCGAAAAAAAAATCTTGAACGTAATGTTTATTTTATCAATAAGGTTTAGTAGAATATAAGAGATGACAAAGCCAATTGTGACAATTTTTTGTTGTTGTTTTTGTTTTTTTCTTTGATATTTTAAATTTTGAATCTCGCTCCTAGACGAGGACAAGAAATTCTCATTGAGTTTGTGATTTAACATAACAAATATCTCTAGAAATTCTAATAACAAAGTCCCCTGAAGATTTCCTTGGGCAGGAATGAAATCCGGATAGGGACACGCCTACATCAGATTGCTTTTCACAATTTGTTAAATAAGTTTTGGGGACTTTAGCACATTTAATTACTATAAATGCAATTAATGTTTATCCCGATGAAAATAAATTTAAATAACAAATATGCAGGTGCTTGTGCAAATTTAAATGTAACTGACACTAATAGAAAACATATGATTTTCTATTGTTGATTTACTTGAATAAACGTCACTACATTGCTAGGTCTGTCAAAAAAACAGAGTAGTATTTGGAAGATGACAAAGCCAATTGTGACAATTTTTTGTTGTTGTTTTTGTTTTTTTCTTTGATATTTTAAATTTTGAATCTCGCTCCTAGACGAGGACAAGAAATTCTCATTGAGTTTGTGATTTAACATAACAAATATCTCTAGAAATTCTAATAACAAAGTCCCCTGAAGATTTCCTTGGGCAGGAATGAAATCCGGATAGGGACACGCCTACATCAGATTGCTTTTCACAATTTGTTAAATAAGTTTTGGGACTTTAGCACATTTAATTACTATAAATGCAATTAATGTTTATCCCGATGAAAATAAATTTAAATAACAAATATGCAGGTGCTTGTGCAAATTTAAATGTAACTGACACTAATAGAAAACATATGATTTTCTATTGTTGATTTACTTGAATAAACGTCACTACATTGCTAGGTCTGTCAAAAAAACAGAGTAGTATTTGGAAGATGACAAAGCCAATTGTGACAATTTTTTGTTGTTGTTTTTGTTTTTTCTTTGATATTTTAAATTTTGAATCTCGCTCCTAGACGAGGACAAGAAATTCTCATTGAGTTTGTGATTTAACATAACAAATATCTCTAGAAATTCTAATAACAAAGTCCCCTGAAGATTTCCTTGGGCAGGAATGAAATCCGGATAGGGACACGCCTACATCAGATTGCTTTTCACAATTTGTTAAATAAGTTTTGGGACTTTAGCACATTTAATTACTATAAATGCAATTAATGTTTATCCCGATGAAAATAAATTTAAATATAATTTTCTTCTTTAGAAAATTTAATGTAATAAAACTGGAAACAGTCATTAGGGCATATTATTTTCTATTATTTGTGTTTTTTATGTTGATATGCGTACAGAAACAATTCGTATTTTTCGATCCTCAGTGCATCGTTAACAATGTCCATATTCATGTCGTTAATATTTCATACATTTTCATAATTATTGTCTACATATGATGAATTTTCATATCAAAACCTATAAAAAAAGGCACATTTTTAACCCGACCCCCTCAGAATTGATGAAATTTTGCATACAGCTACAATTTACATATAGAAACACAACCTCATATTTAGAAATTGCATATTTGAAAATATGTGGGCGTGGCAAGGTATCGAAGTTTTTAAAAAATTACGATAATATGTACTTTCAAGCTGTGATTACTACGGAATGGCTGAATCGATATCAAAGATTTTGGTACCATTAGAAAGGTATTTAAATTAGCTTTGGAAAACATACACTGTAAAAATTATATATTACACTGAACAATTTTTTTTGCCAAAAATAAAACTTTAAACTGGGAAAACACTTCAAAGGCCAAGTGTTTTATTCCAAGAAAAATTTATTTAGAAGGGTCTATTTAATATATATAACATATCTAAAAACTAAGGTGGTGTTTTTTTTTTCTTTTTTATTTAAATTTTATTAAGTAAATGCATCTTTTGTTAACTTTCTTATATTTTGATATCATTGTGTGACAAAAAAAAAAAATAACGTAGCTAAACTTTGAAAGTTATACAGATTTATTTGCAATTCTAATAGATTAGAACAAGAATCGTATTATCAAATTTTTCAGACACCCCCAAAATATGGACTTACCCTTGGAAAAATTTTTTTTTGTATTTATTTTTTTAGATTTAATTTATAATTTTGCGCAGCTCATACTGTTGACTTTCGGATTATGTGCTAACTTTTAGTGAAGTTTCAGTTCCTGTAATAGTTTTAGCATTTTTATACCTTGAAAATAGCTCTTCTTTTGTTTTGTTATAGTCGTCAGCGTCTACATAAGCAACTTCTATTGATGTCTTATATAAGTTTCTGAAGCCCAATGATAAAGGTATTTCGGTATTTAAATCAGCTTTTTCAAAAGCTGATTTAAATACCTTTCTAATGGTACCAAGATCTTTGAAATCGGTGCAGCCATTCCGTAGTAATCACAGCTTGAAAGTACATAATATTGTCAAAAGCTTCGAAACCTTGCCACGCCCACATATTTTCAAAAATGCAATTTCTAAATATGAGGTTGTGTTTGTATAGGTAAAATGTAGCTGTATGCAAAATTTCATCCAATTCTGAGAGGGTCGTGTTCAAAATGTGCGTTTTTTAAGGTTTTGATATGAAATTCATCATATGGTAATATTAATTTAGTCTCATAAAGGATAAACAAAATGTTTATCAATTATTTGTACACAATTTATTTAAAATATTATGGATGTAATCTTAAGGTGTACTACTTTCAAGGAAACTACACAGTGATGAATCCTTAGATTTGCATGAAACTAGGTTATGTTGTAAAGGACAAAAACTATTAGACACGTATTTTTTTTTGATGTTTTTTAATATATTTCGTATATAAGTTATTAAACTATTGGCAAATTGGTTATCAAATAAAACGTATGAAGACGAATACATAAAACATGACCCAGCATCTCCGAACATTCTTGTTATTAAAAAAACAATTTTTTCGAATACCAAATTTGTATGGGTAGTTAGTTAGTTAGTTGTTAGTTTGAGCTCAAATAAGCAACTAATAATAATTATTGAATTTAATCAATGGGACTTTTACATCGATTTTTGGCAATCGTTTGGCTTTAACACGACTTTTCCCGAAAACCTTTTATAACCATATTTTTTATATTTCAAATAAGTGACAATCCTCTGGACACAGCATAATCAATATGGATATTAAAATGTTTATGGTATCGAGTACTATAATGCTGCGTTCATAAAAAACACAAAAATTTTGTAATTTTTAACGCCCCTTTTAATCCCTAAACGAGCGATTGCGCACCTAAAAAATACGTGCTAATATCTGTTGGTCCTTAACTACATATTCAAGTTTCATTAAAATCAGTGGATTTGCCACTGTGTAGTTTCCTTATTAGATATAAAAATTAACATAATTTACATGCCTAATGCGTATGTTATTAACAGATTTTTAAGTGAAACCTAATTTAATGTGACAGTTCGGTTTTAAAAATAAACTTACGTAAGTTTTTAGAAAAAATAGGAATTCATAATTGTACTATAAATATGATGGCAATTTCTACTAAAAATTGCAGTTGCCTTTTAGCTTTCAAACAAATATTAACTTTTATATTAGCTTTGATATATTATACTAATAGCTTTAAATTTATTTTAATATTAATCTAAAATAATGAAAGTGTTTTGCATTATAGTTATCCTTGCTGCTCTCTATGAAGTGCATGCAGATAATAAACGCATGTGTGGTCCTGTCTTAGTACAAGTATTGGATGCAATTTGCACCAATGGTTACAACTCTATGAAAATTAAAAAATCAGGTAAACATTAGAAAATAATTATAAAACTTAAAGTTGTTAGTTTTAATAACTTTTATTTTCAGTTCCAACGCATAACGATTTCGATACTATGAATATGTATAATGATATTGAAGATGAGGCTCCATCGCATACTAAGACATCATTTTTTAATGACATGTTAATGGGAGAGCATATTAACACAATTGCCAAAACTAGAAGACGTCGTAATCTTTTAGGCATCTACGATGAATGTTGTGTTAAAGGTTGTAGTTATTCAGAATTAAAGTCATATTGTAAATAATTTTGTTATATTTAAGAAACAATGTGCTATACGATGACATTTACCGATTTTATGAATTTATGTTTATTAAGAACAAATTGTATATAGTTATTAAAAAGTATATATATATATATATATGTATGCGTAGCGCATACTTTAGAGACATGGCCAAAATTGTACCCGAAATATGCGATGTATCGAAAAAATTGTCCTCATCTATGCACCGCATATTTCGGCGACAATTTTGGGCGTGTCCCTAAACTATGCGCTGTGCATACATATATATATATATATATATATATATATGTATGCGCAGCGCATACTTTAGGGACACGCCCAAAATTGTCGCCGGAATATGCGGTGTATAAAAAAATTGTCCTCATCTTAAACGCTAGATGTATGAAAAGGCGCGAAAATTTTGGGGACAGTCCCCAAAGTAAGGAAATGTCCCTAAACTATGCGAGGGAACGAATAAATGTCTCTGGACTATGCGCTGTGCATACATATATATATATATATATATGTATGCGTAGCGCATACTTTAGGGACAAAGCCCAAAATTGTCGCCGAAATATGCGGTCTATAGAAAAAATTGTCCTCATCTTATACGCTAGATGTATGAAAAGGCGCGAAAACTTTGGGGACAGTCCCCAAAGTAAGCAAATGTCCCTAAACTATGCGGGGAAACGAATAAATGTCTTTAAACTATGCGCTGTGCATACATATATATATATATATATATATATATATATATGTATGTACACCGCATACTCTAGAGACATTTATTCATTCCCCCGCATAGTTTAGGGACATTTGCTTACTTTGGGGACAGTCCCCAAAATTTTCGCGCCTTTTCATACATTAGCGTTTAAGATGAGGACAATTTTTTCTATACACCGCATATTCCGGCGACAATTTTGGGCGTGTCCCTAAACTATGCGCTGTGCATACATATATATATATATATATATATATATATATAAAATAAAATGAGTTTAAATATGACTCCTCTGAAAACTATTTTAGTGTGCACTAATAAAAATAAGTATGTTAAAAGGCGCAGTGCGATAAAGTCATGGGCCATATGGTCTTATGTCACCGTTTTTAGAGAAATAAGACCATAAGGTGTTTTTTTTCCACTTTCATTTGGAAATAAAGCCATTATGGTTTTATTACTCAATTAAAAAAATTTGGTTCAACAAAAATGTAGTATATTTCATTAAAAAAAAATAATCTTTACAACAAATTTAACAAAAAAAAATTACAAATTTTCCTGCGTAGCCGGCTTTTGGCTGGGCTTAGGGTTTTCCTTCTACAGTATGTCCCACTCTCGCCTTCGCTGAGGAAATATTTCTGTGAAAAAATCTATAAATAATAAGTGGCTTTGCCGTGGCCGGCTACGCAGAAAAACTTTGCTCGGCAAAGCCACTTATTATGCATTTCATATGCCAGTGTGGTTTTGATTTTAAATGATCAGTTGGGTTTAAGAAAGCTGTCTGCAAGATGGGGGCCGACTTTGCTCTCAATTAACAATAAACGCAATTGGGGCCAATAAGGTGATGACATCAGTTTTTTGGGATGCACGCGGGATAATCCACATCGAAACAAACACAAACAATAAATGGCGAATATTATGCCAACTTATTGGAACGATTTAAAGTGTATTTAAAAAAAAAACAACCCCATATGGCCAAGTAATGCCTATTTTATGGACCTCGAAAAATCCTATTTTTTGGAAGGGATACAAAAATTTGAGAGACGTTGAGCTAAAAGGAGATTATATATATTAGTTAACAACTTTCAAAGTTGATTCTTAACTAGCTTTTTTCTAGCAGAGCATTATTATGTTTAAAGGTATACGCTTATTTGTTAAGTTTTAATAAAATCTTTTATTATTAATAAAATGTTTTATTTATTTGCTACAAACTAACGAGCTTCAAATGTCTGCTCAATCTTGAACGTAATGTTTATTTTATCAATAAGGTTTAGTAGCATATAATTTTCTTCTTTAGAAAATTTAATGTAATAAAACTGAAAACAGTCATTATGGCATATTAGTTTCTATTATTTGTGTACAGGCATTAGTCTTGTGACCAATGCATCGTATTTTTTGGAGTAGTTATAAAACCTGGAAATTATGAGTGCACACAGTTCATTTTCAAGTAAACATTTATTAGATATTATTAAAATTTTAGTTGAAAGTGAGTTTGAAATAAAACAAACATTTAATTTAAACTTTATTGACAATAGTTGTTTCTGTGTACATTATCTTCAAGTACACTTGTTACACATCGTGTTATACAAAGTAATAAATATTTTCTTCATGAAATCTCTTATTTTTATCTTTTTCTTAGTTTTTTTTTAACGTTGAAGACACTCTATTTACACTGAAACAAACTTTTCAATGAATTTATTACTTAAGCGGATTAACTATCAAAAGTAAAATAGTGAAAATTCATTTTGTTTACCAATGACTTTCAATTTTATACGAATATACTTATGTAGGTGTTCGTATCCTTTTTCCGCAAACGTGTATATTACATTGTGCAAGAGTATCTGTATAAGGTTGTGGTACTGTTAAGGTACATTTTGTAATTAAAACCTTTTTCGAAAACTTTTTATAAGCTATTTTAAGACTTATAAATGACTCTTTAGTTTTAGGCAATTAATAAAGTTTTATTTTTTTTGTTATTATCGGTGCTATAGCATGTAAATTCAAAGAAAATCTCAATCGATGAGTTTAATATTTTTAATCCTGGGTATAAGAAAAAGTGAAACAAAGAACTTTTCTAAATGGCTTAAAAGATTCGCTAGAAAATTTATTAATCAGATTAAACCTACTTATTTTTTGTGAGATATTGTACATGTAATTACAGAGTATTTGCGTACTAACTTAATAATAACAAAGTTTGTCAGACAAATAAGCAAAAGTATTTTTTTTAATTATATTGAATGCATTTTCCAGTGTAGAAAGGCATTTCCGTATAAGTGGTTATATACAAACATATCTAGTAATGTCAAGAACTTACAATTGTCATTATAAACCTCACTACCTTTATATAGGAATGCCGCGCAAAATTATGACATATCATTAATGAACGCCTTACCAAAAATCCAAAAACATGTGGTTACCTATATTCTTACTAGCAGACACGTTGCTAGGGGGGACAAGGGGGCTAGATAGTTCACTATAGTTGGGAAGAATTTAAAGATTATAGACGAATTGATTATGATGCTATTTGTCATCATTTTGATCTTTTTGACACATCTCCTATTTTCTGCACTAATGATGTCGACTTGCAACTGTCTACTCCGAATAATTTAATTAATGATCTCCATAGTTATGTAAACACTTCTAGAAGAAGTACACTTTCTAATGACATAGTTTGAATGAGTTCTAGGGAAATTGTTCTAGCCAGATCGCAACGGGATTCTGCTTATGGTGCTTACCTTAGAGACCGCACTGAAATGAACTGGAGGACTTATTGTAGACTTAGAAATAGGATGAAATCTATAATTAGGAGATTATTAGGGAGTATGGAATGGGCTTATTTAGAGGTGCGACAAATACGTAGATTTGGAGTAGGATACGTAGGTTAGGTTGCGTTGGCAGTAAAAGTTGTGATCATGACGATTCCGATGTTGAATCAATTGCTACTTGATTTTTGAATAATCTTCAACCAAATCACCTGGGTGAATTTAATTTTGATAATTTTATTGAGAGTCCTAATTCTTTTTCTTTTAATATTATAACGGAAAATGAACTTACACTTGCGATAAACTCTGTTAAGTCAAATGCTATTGGCTATGATATGATTCCCATCAGTTTTCTCAAAATTATATTCCCACTGATTTCCACATTGCTTCTTCAGCTTATAAACAAGATTTTTACTGTCTCAAAATTTCCTGTTGCGTGGAAGTTAGGCCGTGTTGTACCAATTTCTAAGGGTGGGCATTATAACGTTGATAATTTGAGGCCTACAAGTATTTTACTTGCGATGTCGAAAATAGTTGAAAATATTATGAAAATACAGATTTTATATAATTTTTAACATTTCTCTTTACTTCATCCTAATCAATTTGCCTTTCTGCGAAATCACAATACAACCTCTTTGCTACTTTCCCTTACTGATACAATTAGGAGAAAATTGGATCATTATCAAAATTGATTTCTTTGGATCTTAAAAAGCTTTTGATCGTATTAATCCTAATGTTCTCATAAATAAGCTACAGGTTAAGTTCAACTTTTCTAAATCGGCGTGTAAGCCAGTGTATTCTTATTTATTAGATCGATCACAGTTTGTCTCTCTAGGTGGCCTTAGTTCGAGTGTAAGTGCTGTTACCTCAGGTGTACCCCAGGGGTCTGTATTGGGACCTTTACTTTTTTAACCTATTTGAATGATTGTATTTCTCTATATAAAGGGTCCGCCATCTAACGTTTTTTTTTTTCAATTAGTGCTTATTTCGTGAATGGTAACACTTAGCTCATGTCTGATTTTACAGATAATTAGTTTTATCCTTCCGCTGAACGAATATGGTCCGTATGTTCGTTATCTTGTGAAAAAAGTGAAAGAAACTGGCATCCTCATCGATAAACCAAAGCGTGAAAAGCCAAAAACAGTGCGTGCACCCGAGAATATTGCTGCTGTGGCAGAAAGTGTGCGTGAAGCGCCATCAACCAACATCAATTCACCCTCGTTCTCAACAATTGAATATTTCGGAGACATCATTGAGACGAATTTTGCATAAAGACCTTGGTATGACGCCATATAAATTCCAATTGGTTCAGGAGTTCAAAAAAAAAAGTTAATTGGCGGACCCTTTATTAACGATTTTTGTAAGTCATATGTATTTGCTGATGATATTTTTTTATTGTATAGTGCTGATTCTAAACATTCTAAACATACCCACTTAGAGACTTGCTTGAACAACCATTTAAATTTAATTTCCAATTGGATGTATTTAAATTACTTGGAGATTAATTCGGCTAAGACTAAGGCAGTATATTTTCAGTTGCAAAATCAGAATTGCTTGTTTCCTAAGATTAATTGACTATGTGAATTATCTTAAATGCCTTGGTGTTATTTTGGATTTGAATCTAAATTTTGATGATCATATTGAATCTCTGTCAAATAGGGTTTGTCCTACTTTAAGAAGACTTTATTCGTTGAGAGCGTACACACCAAGACATGTAAGATATCTTTTAGCTAATTCTTTACTAATGTCACAATTTAATTACGGCCTTGAGGTGTTTCTGGAACTTTGTCTTATAATGTAGATAGACTTCAAAGAGTTATTAGAAAAATTGTTCGTTATATATTTGATGTGAGAATAGAGGATCATACTCGTGTTTCTGGACTTGTCCCTGAGTTTTTGAGGTGTTATTTTCATGATTATCTAAAACTATGTCTATTACTAAATTTTTATAAAATCATGAAATGTGGACAATCTCAATTTCTTGTAAATGAATTTACATTTATAAATTCAACACGTAATATTCAAATTGATGTACCTCTGGGTCATCTCACAATATTTGATCGTTCGGTTTTGGTAAGAGTCAATCGTATTTGGAACTATCTTCCAACTCTACTTAGGCTATTTTCGTATTCTTATCCTTTTTATAAGGGAAACTCTTAAATTTTTTTAATAATGTACAGACATGATAGTTTTACTATACTTCTGGGACGGAGTAATAAAATAAAAAAATATTTTTCTTCTCTCTACGTGTATTTGTATCTTTGGCTAAATGGAACTTTTATATTTAATATATTTTCGTAATGATTATGTGGCTGGGGAGACAATTACACGCTAGGATAATATGCATTTTTGCATTTAATATTTAAGGTTTTTATTATTACGTTACATAGTTATTTATTTTACAATACATATATAATTGGCCATGAAGGCTTCCTTTGTATTGATTTTAATTAATTAAGTAAAATAAATTATAGTTTCATTCATATTTATTAAAAATGTAATTGTATATTGTTTTTTATTTCAAACAAATTTTTAGTAGATGCAATGAAAACATTAATTAAAATTTAAAAAAAGATCGGCAAAAAATTGGGGAAAATATTGCTTAAATTAAAAAGTCGCAAAATTACAAAATTTTAAAAACATCACCAATATTGTAAAAAATCGCGAAAATTTAAAAAAATCGGAAACGTTTGAAAAATCTTCCAAATTTGAAAAAAAAAAATTGCCAAAATTAAAAAAATCGTCCGAATTCGAAACAATCTCAAAATTATAAACAAAATTGTTAACGATTTTTTTAAATGTTGCATTTTAGTTTCTATGTTGTACGTTATAAAAAACTGGAAGTTTGTTTATAGCAAATTTATTTTCAATTAAACAGTTAATACAGACAAAAACTTATAAGTGGATATAAAACAATGAAGTCTTTAAGTTATAACGATGTTGTTTTTTTTTTCAGAAATTTTAAATGGTTTTTATTGAGAAAAACTTGATTAAAGAAAATTGTAACTATTGACAAAAAAAGTTAAAAATGAAGGGTAAACACAAAGAACGGTTGGAAAGCATCTGAAATCGTCCAAAATAAAAATCAGAATGAATTGGAAATAGGTAATTTAGTTTAAATAAAACCTGGGCGATGTCCGGTATATTTAAAAATTTCCACTTGTATATATTTTCTTTATCATTATTTCTTTCAGACTACAATCACTCTAGTGAGCTTAAACGTTAACTTAGAAAATTTACGACTTTGTTAATACAAGATATGGAGTATATAAAAAGTCGAATGTATGAAAAAAGGAGACAAATTATTCACTATGAATAATTTGTTCACGAATATTTAAAATAATTCAAATAAGTGGTAGCCTGGTCTACGCAATAGTGTCAAAATGGCTTTCAAAATGTGCGTTATTTAAAAAAAAACACAATTTAATTTTGGATAAAATTGTATATTCCGTCATGCAGAGTTACACTAGAAAATTTGACAATCAGATTTTGGATTTAAATATGTATTACATCAATACAATAGACAATACAATAGTACAATTAATTTTCTATGTCGTTTTGTGTATACTTTTATATACAAAATTTACCCCACTTTTTGTCTTTTGAATTGATTTCTTTCTGGTTCTTAAATTTCTACACAAAAGATGTAGGAATCCAAACAAAGCACTTCTTTCATTTGTAACATCAGGAGTTTTTAACATAGTTTTTGATTTGTCCAATGTAACGAGCTAAATTAAGTTTCAACTTTTTTTTCCGTGTTTTTTATTTATTGGTGTAAGTTACTAAATCCCATAAAATCTTCATTTTCATTATATTTTCATTTTCAAAGTTTTTTCTCAAACAATTTTTTTTAGGTAATTTTAAGAGAAGTTTTCGAATAAAATAAAATGTCAAATGGAAAGGAATTTGCCACATATTACAAAGTTGCAAACTTTTGCACGTTCCTAAAGTCTAAAAGAATTAATACCATTGAAGCAAAAACCGCATTTGACCGTAATTATTTCTACAAATATTTTGGACTTTAATTAAGTTTTTAAATCAAAATCCGGATACAACTATAGCTTATTTTGTATATATTGGTATCAGTCCAGATATAAATTTATACCACTATATAAAGTCGGATTAAATTGTATCACGGCATTATTCGGACGTAATTTAGTCTGATATTATCAAATTAAAACCAAACCAATGCAAACTTATTTAATAATATGTGCTAATTTCTGGGATAAAACTGTATTAAGACTTATAAAGGGTCCGCCATCTAACGTTTAGTGCTTAAAACTTAGCTCATGTCTGATTTGACAGATAATTAGTTTTATCCTTCCGCTGAACGAATATGGTTGTGTATACGCTTGAACAACGCTGGGAAATATTGCGACATTAAAAATCATGAAAATCATGGTAATGTTGCCGAATATGTGCCCAGTTTTTGAAGATCGCATCATCAGCCGCAGAGTTGATGTCGTTTGGCCTCGGAGTTGCGATTTGACACCGTTGGACTATTATTTGTGGGTGCCGTCAAAGATAAGTGTTACGCCAACAAGCCAGAGACAATTGACGCGTTAAAGGACAATATTCGTGAAGCCATTGGTGAAATACAGCTGGACACAATGCATGGCCAGCCGAGGCAGCCATTTGAATGAAATTATTTTCCATTATTAACCGGAAGGATTGTACTTTCAAATAAAAGAGAAATTTGAGAAAATATTCAGTATTTTTTTTATAGCATTTTCAAAAAAAAAAAATATTTTGCGGACCCTTTAGTAAATTTCGTATAATTATATAAAGCATCATATTAATTTTTTTTTTAATTCGGGTTATTATAAGTCGAGAGTTTCTGTGTGCACTAGGGTTATAGCTTTTGCCTTTTTTCAATTATCAAATTTTAGCTACCCTAGCCGTATATTAGTAAGTAAAAATATAAAGTAACGCAATTTTAATTTTTCGCGGGTTTTCAAAAAGTTTCCGCATAATCCTCTTTTTGTTTAATTAAACTAAAAGTTAACATTTATCTAAAATTTTAAAGTAATTAGATAATAACGATGCATATCCAACTTAAAGGAGACAAAAGTTTTCAAATTTGACGTGTTTCGCGGATTTTGATTAAAGAGATTAGAGCGCTGTTTCGCGATGTAAACATCAAAATTCGCAAAATAACGAACACAATTAGTAAAGAGTTATTTAAAATATGTTGTGCAATATTATTGGTCAACTAGTAGAACTGTAATGTTAAAAACTTGAAAAAATTTAAGTTTAAGGTAATTCACTTTGTGCGGGAGGTTTTTGTTTCAAAATTACCTGAAAAAGCGATTTCTATTATTAATTATTAACGAACACAATATTCAAAAAGTTATTTAAAATATGTTGTGCAGTAATATTGTTCAACTGGTACAACTTTAATGTTAAAATCTTGAAAAAAATGCATTTTACGGAAACGCACTTTATGCGGAAGGTTTTTGTTTCAAAATGACGTGAAAAGTGATTTATATTATTAATACATTATTGCCCATTACGTGCTGATAGGTAAAAATTTAGCCTACTGTGCACATATTTCGATAAGTTTTCCCGGGTTACAAAAAAAGACATAATCAAAATAAAAAATCGAAAAAGAACATTTTACTTATCAAAAACTTTTTATTTAAATCTTTAATTTTTAGATCGAATATTATTTTAAAACTATATATGGATCCACACATGAACACAAATGGTTCATACATGTCCACATGCATCCATAAATGATTCATATGTGTTCATAAACCATTCTTATATGTTCATTTAAGGTTCGTACTTTCATAAAAGTTTTAATATTTATATTACAAAATTATAATATTTCAAATTCAATAATAAAACTGAAATTCCAGTTTTTTTTTTTTTTTTGTTTTTATTTAACTTCAATATAACCACAGTTCAGTGAAAATCGGCACCAAGTTAAATTTGAAGTATTACAGTACATATATGTATTTTAATATTTGTTTCTTTGAAACATCGACGAATTTATGTTATTCATAATTACTTACTCTCTATCTCAACATTTCGTCCCGATAAATGTCAATAAAATGCTTTAAGCAGCAGTAAATAAGATTTTGTTTAAGACGGAAACACCATTGGATGCGAAATCGCAATTTAAAGTTGTTCAGAAAAAAGTAAAATTTGTAGTCAAATTCTTTAAATATGTTCCACCAAAATAACTTTAAAGATACGAAACAATAATCCTAAAATAAATGAGTTAAATTCTTTCAAGACCATTGTAACATACAAGATAATACTTTTCGAGTAGTAGTGACAAAACAATTACTCAAAAAAAAAAAATTGAATTGTAATTTACTTTTAAAACAGACCTAGGCGACGTCAATTACATTTCACAATCATTCACTTGAGAAAATTTTCTATATCATTAATATTGTGAGTTTAAAACGCTTCCTTGGAAAATTTGTAAAGTGTTTAATACCAAACATGGGGACTAGTAACAACATATGTGTATTTAATTACAGGGCCATTACTCAATTACATGTGGTGAGACATAAAAAGTAATTGGCATATAATTAAATTCAAAAAAATATTGGTAGTGTGTCCCATGTCTTGTGTTAAGAAATTTGAAAATTTTACAAAAAAAAAAACGTTTAAGCCCACAAGTGTGACCGTAGGTCTGAAATTATTAATGATATAGACAAATTTCACAAGTGAATGATGTTGAAATGTAATTGACGTCGCCCAAGTCTGTATAAGCTTCATATCGGTTTATTTTTATCGGGTATTAGAATAAAAAAGAAAACTCCAGTTTCTGTATGAAAAAGTGAATTATTTTTTTTTATCAAAATGTTTAAAATTTACTCAGTAAGACAAGAATGGAACAAAATTGATTATTAGTACGTTTTGTTAAAGCTCTGCCTATTCTGGAGATGTTTATAAAATCAATAAACTAATAATACTGTAAACAATTATTGCTTAGTTTGTTTGGTTTTGTTTGCATATTTGTTTTGTATCCAACGAGAAATCCCAAGTTTTGATAATTTAGTCATTTCAAAGTTTCAAATGATTATTAATAGGTTTTTTGTTAAAGCTCTGCCTATTATGGAGGCTCTAGCTTTTTTAAAACTTCGGTTCTGATGATATCTTTAGCCAGATCGAAGTATCAACCTAGCTAATATGTTTTATTTGCTTTATTTTTGTAAATATACAAAAGTTTAAAGCTCTTTATAAATTGAAGAAAAAGAAAGATTTTAATTTGAAATAATTTTTGTATTCACAAACCACACAAACTTAGAGTGTTTTATTGCTAAAAGCGGCTTAGAGTTGTAAGCTTTTCACTCTTAACAATTTTGCGAGAGTTAATTAAAGCCTAATTAAAAACTAAAATTTAATTGATAAGAATTTCGATGTTACTGCATAAAAACTGATTATTTAACCCATTTAAGTAAGTAATTATTTTTTATTTAAAAGTAATCACTATAATGTGCCTTTATTAAGATGTATATATTTTGTTTATTAAAATATAAATCATGTAAAGCTATCATATCATAATTGGTAATGCAAAAAGTAATGATATGACATTACCAATATTTTGCAGTGTAATACTTATTCAGCATTAACAAATTTATTTCTTATAAATGGAGTTTAAACGATATTTTGTATACTTATAACTGAAGCAATTTAAGGGACGCTTTTTTAAGTGAGTATTTAAAAACTAGTTGGTACATACTGTAAGCTAAAATCCAAATGACAAATGGCTGAAATACCAAAACCTAAAAAAAAATATGCGAAAAACATTTAGTACTAAACACAAATCCCCAGAAAATCCACCACAGTAGCACAAGGTTTATCTTATAAAATATATTATAATAAATGTGACCACAATATAATACTACATGTTTTTGTGTAGCTACAAATATATAAAAGAGCAATTTTTTGTAAAAACACTGTTGGACAAATAATTAGAATAGGAATGAAATTTAAAAATACTAAACAAACAAATACTACTGGTTTACAGAAAACCCAGACTCATTATAGCAACAGAATTTTTTGCCGGTGCAATGGCTTGGTTTTTGCAACGAAGTAAATAATTTTTAAGTTCTTAAATGTCTCTTAAACAAAATAAATCGTGCTTCTATTTTCAAGATTTTGTGCAGATTTTTGGATTCCCCAACATTTTTTTTTGAAGAAAATATAATTCTTAAAAATAAGAACACTGTAATTATAAAGCTATCATACAAAAATTCCAAGAAGCTAAAAATGGAAATCATTAAAACGCTATTCTAGATTATAAAGAAATTATAAAGACCCTCGTTCGTAATTTGGCACAACTTTTATAAAGAAACATTATTAAAGAAAAAATTAGCATGTGTACATTTACACAACCCTGCTTCACTGAAATTTATTAAATCACAACTATTTGCAATACAGCGGAAGTTACCAATTACCGGTTTTTCAGTTTCCTTTGTAGTGGAAACTATAATATACAACTGGTTATATTAATATTATCGACACTGTCTACTCACATGTAACGCATAAAGATAGGGTTGCCAGATATGAAGTGTAAAAACAAAAGTACATCGAGTAAAAAAAGCAGTGCAATTAGGAAAAAAAGTATAAATTTTTATTTAAAAAAAATCATAGAATTATTAACAATTTGTGTAACTAAAAGTGTCCTTTTTTGGACAGCTCTTTAAACAGAAAGTACATTACCCCCTCTAGAATTAAAAAATATATTTTTATCTTTTATTGATTAAGGGTTGTAAGGCCCCTGTGGTCACCCATTGCCCAAAAACCGTAAATCCTTGTAACATATAAGTGTGGGTCTTCACGATTTCAGAAAGTCATTTAAGATCCATAAAATATAGCTCTCTCCAGATCTGTTTTAGGACCGCTTTATGTCTAAAATAGCAAATTAGCTTATTCAAAAAATGGAAATTTTGTCCGGAATTAACTTTTTCGACTATTTCTTCTATCCAAAAATATATAAAAACCCTTCAGTTTTCTTTATTTAAAAAAAAAATTAAAATAAAATCTTTTAAAATATATAAATCTGCTCATTAAATGAATGAATACATTTTTTTGATTGGAGATCATTCTATCACATTTGTTGATGTTTAACAAAAAAAAAAAAAAAAACACAGATCAAATTTTTTCAGTAAATTATAGAGAAAAAATTGTATAAAAATTTAAAATAGAATTTTGCAAAATCGTCAATTTTAAATACATATTTGAATTAAAAAATCGTCAATATGGAGACAAATCGTCAAAGTTGTCAGCTCTGCGCAGACACAGGGCGTTTAAAATAACCTGTTTCATATTATGAACAAATTTTTTAATTTAATGTTTTTAACAAAAAAAAAAGTATAAAAAGAAGTACAGAATCTAAAAAAAAGTACTTTTGCGGTCGTCTTTAGGTGATATGCAGAAAAAAAGTACAATTGCGGGAAAAAGTACGCGTACTGCTGAAAACAGTACGTCTGCAAGCCTACATCTATATCGCAGATGTCACAGTAAAGTCTTGTTATTAAACTTTTTTTGGATGATAAAAAAATAAAACACATTACTGCGAACATTGTAAGAGAGCAGAACAAAAAAATATTATAATTTGTGATAACTGAATTTCTTAGTTGCAGCAACTTACTGTATATCTGGGTTAATTTAAATAGTATGTAATGTTCATTCTGTGTTCTCATAAAAAAACTGCTAAAATTACCAAATCTGTTTGCTAAATGTTAATAAAATAACCACAGCTGAAATAATTCAGAATTTTAGTTGCATTCGAATTGAATTTTAGTTCATTGGAAATAAGAATGTACTCTGCTAAAATTAGCAAACAATTTATTTAAATATTTGTAGACATAAAAAATTAAAATTCAATGAAATTAAAATAAAATCAATTTTTTTTTAACGATAGCCTTTTTGCTATCATGAATTTTAAATCGTTTTGACAATGACATTTGAATGATTTTATGCTAATCGAAAGGAAACTGGCTGTCAAAAAAAACGATTTCGAAAAAATCGGCAACAAAAATTTCCGTTACATGAAGCTACACAGTCGTCCGACGGTAATTGTCTTATGGTATTCGTTCCCTGTTTTGTAATCACGAAAAAAAATTCAAAATCAAACTAAAAAAGTGTTTTTTTACATTTTGCCCGTTAAATATTGAAGACAATTTTAAAAGACTTTCTGTTGTTTGTACTACTTTTATTAGATATATGTATTATAAAAAAATCAGTAATCCCTTTTTAATTGTGTTTTCAATTAAATTAATAGGTATTTCAGATAGTTTCTAACGTAATAATATTGTGAGTATGGTTCTGATAATACTGAATTATTGAAATGCAGTTTGGTGCTATTTTTACGAGAACATCTTAAGGGCAATTTAAATTAGCCATTTTAACAGAGAAGTAAAATTTTGACTTAAATTTATTACAAAACATTTTACTTTTAGATATTAAAAAATTAAAACCAAAAGTTTATTTTCCGATCTTTTAGCATAAATTCTGATGTGAGCAAGATTATTCAAATTCAAGATCATTTGTTTTTGGTAAAGAAAAGGCCATGCAATGTATTTATATTATAAAGGGAGATTTTTTAGCCTATTTTTATTGGAAACTCTGTTTTTGGCAGCTCAGCTGTTTTCGTGTAACATGTTACTGTTAAAAATGTTCAGTTTGGTCTATAATTTAACCATGAATCGAATTACAAACGAACAACGCTAGCAGATTATTGAATTTTATTATAAAAATTCATGCTCTGTTAATTAATTTATGGTCAGTTTGTGCGACCTTCTGAGGCGGCTATTCGGAATTTTGTGACTAAATTTCTCACCAAATTTACATTATTTTACATTAAACCGCAATTAGAGTGCGGACAAAGAAAAATATCGCAGCTGTATCCGCAAGTGTTGTTGATGACCGTGGAATTATCAATTCGGCGCCGTTCGCAGCAATTGGGAATCTGTTACTCCACTACGTGGACAATTTTGCTGAAGGATTTGGTTGTGAAACCTTTTAAATATAGCTGGTGCAAGAATTGAAGCCACACGACCTACCACAAGCACGAATTTTGGTGAATGGGCGCTAGCAAAGTTGGATGAAGATCCACTTTTTATCGGAAAATTGTGTTCAGCGACGATGCGCATTTCTGGCACCAAATACGGCGAGCAAAATTGCCGTATTTGGTGTGACCAAGGACTATGAAGAACTAGGATGCACAGACCGGTGCGCGACGCGCACCTCATCGTGCCAACGCGCCAACACCCCAACATGCCAACGCACACAAAGGCAGTTATTTAGGCGACACAATCTTTGCACAGTGGTTTTTGTTACCCACTATTAATATAATTTATTTACTTATTTATTATTTTTTTAGTTATTGTTAAGCTATTTCAATTTATAATGGTAATATAAGAGCAAAAAGAAATCATTTTTGAACTCTTTGGAAATTAATTGGCCAAATACACTAGATTGGCCAATTAATTTTTAAAATAGTTCAAAATCATTTTTTCTATTATATTTCTATTTTAAATTGAAATAGCTTAAAAATTAATAAAAAAAATAAATAAATAAATTATATTAATAGTGGGTAACAAAAACCACTGTGCTAAAATTGTTGTCGCCTCCATAACTGCCGGTGTCATCATTGGACCGTACTTTCTCAAAGGCGACGAATTCAGTAACGTTACTGTGAATGGCGAGCGCTAGAGTGCGATGGAATATCTGGACTTGGATGACATGTGGTTTGAACAAGACGGTGACACTTGCCACACAGCACGCGAAACAATGGCCAAATTGAGAGGCGAGTTCGGTGAGCAGTTTATTTCACGTTTAGGGCCGGTCTATTGGCTGCCTAGATAGTGCGATTTAACGCCCTTCGACTATTTTTTGCTTAGACTCATGTCTATAGGGACAAGCCCGCAACGCACAGTGGAGTGAATCAAAAAAAAAGTGGTAATAAATATAGAACTTCTTAACTACTGGACCGGTTAAGACCAAATGTATATGTAATCGTAAAGGTGGAGTAAAGCTTTCAGAAAATTAATTTTGAAGCCACCCTGTGTTAACAAAGGGTGTGCACTAAGGTGCCAAAGTAGACCACCTCGAGTACAGAAAACCTTTAAAATGCTGTAACTTCTACAATTATGAACCGATTTCGATGATTTTAGACTTTTTGAATCCGCTTGATGAGATTAATAAAAAACATGCTTACGGTAATGTTACCTCTTAAAGTTTAAAAGTTGTGTGATGTTGAACATTAAAATTTAAATTTTTTGACAAGTTTTTTTTAGGTTTTAAGTTAATAACTCCTTTACAATAAGTGGTAAGACATTAAAAAAATTTTGTGTATTGCCACTTTTATCATTAATGTTGTGCTTAAAGTTTCATTTAATTATCTGTAACCGTTGAGTAAAGAAAATCTGCAAAATCAATTTTTTGAAATAGGTCAAAAAAATTGTAAAATTTTTGAGAAAAAGTAGCTTCACCCATACGTTTTTTTTTATAATCTAGTAGAAGAAAAGTAAATACTTTTTAAATATTCGAAAAGAGCAGGCTTTGAGAATAGTTTTAAATGAAAGTATTATTAATTTTGGACATGCACCCTACACCCACTATTGATCGAAAATGACCAATTTTCAATCAAAATTTCAAGTTTACACACGTGGGCATGGCTGTGGGAAAGTAAGCAGATATCGTCTGCGTACTCAAGGCTCTCGAGTTGTTGGTTGAGACCCCAGCTGATACCTCTATATTTACTCTAGTATCATTTCGAACTATAACATCTAGAACGATGTTAAAAGGCAAGGGTGATAACACACAGCCCTGGCGGATGCCAGCCACGACATTAAAACTGCTACTCAGAGAATTATTGTGGGGCCGGATATTCTCTTGTTTATTATCAGGGCTATTACTTTATTAACTGCACTAAGGATGGTGATGCCTGTCCAGTTCCTACATTCCGACAGGTTTCCTTTTTTGGGGATGTTAACTATAAGGCCTACTTTTAAATTCGAGTGAAGTTCGTGTGTGCGCCAGAAATTTTGAATCAGGGGAAGCAATATGCTGGCTGTGATATGCGAGTCAGCTTTAAGCATTTCAGGCGATATATTGTCGGTTCCAGGGGCCTTATTTGATTTCAAGGAATTTATTGCAGCGATAACTTCTGCTAAGGCTGGGCATTCTACGGAGATATCTTGCCTTACTACATGAGAATCACAGGTACATAAATTTGGGAAGTTGGAGGTTGTCATTGAAAGCATATCGGAGTAATGCTGTTTCCAAATTTCCAACTGATCTTTCGTGGATGTTGCTAGATCTCCTTCGGCGTTCTAAGAGGTCTTTGATTTGAAAGTTTTTTTACCGGTGAGCCTCTTGGTAATACTATATAGATCCTTAGATCTATGCTCTGTTGAAACTTTTTGAGCATCAGACGCAAGTTGGTTATACCACCTTCTTTTGTCATTTCTAGCGCTACGTTTGACCAGTTTGTCTTCTTGGGAATATGACCCTTTTAGCGAGGACTTCTCACCGCGTGTTCTGGCTGCATTTATTTTTCTTTTAAGTCCTTCCTTTCGAGAATGAGGTTCCAGGTGGCCTCAGACATCCATTTGGTTCTTTAGGAATTTTAATACCGATGTGTTCTCTTGCAGCATCTACAAAATGACTTTTATTGACATCCAGTCAGGGGCAAGGATGTGATTGTTGCACAGCTAGTCCAGATCTCAATTCTAATACGTAGTTGTTTAGTATTTCCTGGCTTTTGAGCTTAGATACGTCGAATTTTTGCGCCGTAGTTTCAGATTTACGTATAGCAACAAGCTTTATTCGTAAGCAACCAATTACTAGATGGTGATCTGAGTTGCAATCCGCACCACGTTTCGAACGCACATCCAGAAGGATTCTGCGCCAGGTCCTGCTTATAGCTATGTGGTCGATTTGGTTCTCCGTTGCACTGTCTGGAGAAACCCAAGTGGTTTTATGAGCTCTTCTGTGAGGAAATAGGGTGCCCCCTATCACAAGATTGGCTTTGCTGCATGCTTCAGTGAAGAGGCTATCGTTTTCAGTAAGTCTTCCAATTGCGTGTTTGCCCATTACTTGCTCCCGACCTGTATTTATTATTATTTATAAAACCGCTATTTTTTATCGTAGAAGTCCAAAATTTTGCGTAGGCATGTAGTGTAGTGTATGCATGATACAAAGTAAACAAACTTTAATTAGTCATGCATACAACATGTTCAATTGCAATCAAAGAATATAAAACAATACACACACACAAATATATTTAATAAATTATAACAGCTAAGCATAAAAATAAGCAAGCGACAAAACATTTGCATTATATAAGGCAAGGTCAGCAATATTTCGAACAGTTCATCGTTCTATGCCATAACTGGGGCAAAGGTTTTAGATTTCACTTTGAAATTAAAACAGAACGAAATAAACAATTGGACTATGGACACTTGAGATGCACTCAATATTTGGAAATGCACTCTATGTCCAATTTAGCAGAATTTAGAATACACTCAATATCAAATCAATGATTTACTAAAATCATGCGACCTCGGTACAAATGTTTAGTAGCTATATAGAATTAAATATAAAATAATTGTAATATAATAAATTATCGAGTGACTTTAGAAAGTAACTCAATTTTAGGCTGAGCATTATTCTCATGTTAGCTTTATAAGCAGGGTAAAATTTAAATAAAAGATCAGTTTTTAACAACACAACAACTCGCTTATATATATTTCACTGCCATACCAACCGGCACATCATATATATTATGATAAAATTATTTCAATGCTAAGAAAGAATGAAGTCATGCAAAATATAATTATAAAAAAATTATTTGCTTAAACACCAATAGTGTGGATACCGCGATGCAATTTATATATACCCAAATTTAAAGATTCAGTTTACATGAGACCGTGAAATACGATTAAAGCATCCACTTTTTGAAAAGTTGCATTGCAAATCACTTAAAAATTTTTAAATTGAGAACACGAATAAATAAAACATGTAAAGGGTACGATAAATTCCTGCAGGTCGTAATTTATTACAACAAAAAAAAATTATAATTACATTATTTTAGAATGATTGAGTTAAATTTTTATTGAATATTCTTCTTTACGTAATTGCCATTTAGCATTTTTAAGAATGAGTAACTCGTAAAAGCCTGATGTGAAACTTTAATTCTTAAAAAAGCAAACCAAAACGAAAAAAAGCGACGTATCTTTAGGGTTTGCTCTTAATGAAACGTCCATTTAAAAGTTTAATGTTTTTTTTTTTTTTGAATTGAATATGACCAAAATTGAATATGAATATGACGAATTGAATATGACCAAAATTCGTACAATACAGTGTCTAGGTATATATATTTAAAAAATCTCATTTAATAGTAATCACCTGTTATACTATTATATTATGAAATTAATATTTATTGATAAATTAATGTAAATTATGTTTTAAATTGTAAAAAAAAAGTCACAAAATACAATATATTCTTGGCTAATTTGGACCAAGTTCTTTGTTCGGTAATTCAACCAATATTTATTGTTAGTTAACGATATCGGTAAGAAAGTTAATGAATCGCACTACAGTTCCATAAATTTATTAAAAATTTTAATTTTTTGTTTCTAATATATTTTTAATTTTTTTGCATTAAAATTTTTTTTGCATATGACTATTGTTTGGACTACCAGTTATAACCAAGGACTATAAAGAACTAGGACACACAGACCGGTGCGCGACTTGCACTTCATCGTACCAACGCGCACAAAGGCAGTTATGGAGGCGACACAATTTTAGCACACTGGTTTTTGTTACCAACTATTAATATAATTTATTTATTTATTTATTTTTTAGTAATTTTTTAAGCTATTTAAATTTATAATAGAAATATAACAGAAAAAAAAATCATTTTTGTACTCTTTTGTAAATTAATTGGCCAATCTTTTTTTGTTTTTTTTTCGATTTTTTTAATCAAACAAGGCCATCCCGAGCTTAATTATGCAAAATTCGATAAAAACACTACTTTTCTAATCATAATTAAACCCCTTAAACCCCACCCACAAATAGGATTGATGCATTAATCAGCTATAGAATCTTCCAAGGAAGAGATTGATACCCCTAATCTTGGATAAGCTCCTCCTACTTCCTGAGATATGGCCATCCCGAGCTGGGTTAATTATGCCAAATTCAATAAAAAATATGCACCTGTGTCACAATTTTGTAAAAGGGTTGCAAAAATCACACATTTCTTAAAATGACTACTTACAAAAAACCGCACAAGCAATATAAGTCATAATTTCGCTACTTAGAAAGGTCCCTTAAAAAACCCACTCAAACAAATTTACGACATGCACTTGTGTCACAGTGATCTCATCATTTTGTAATTTTGACATTTGCATTTTACCATTCGAAATATTTTGAAAATAGTTTATATTAATTAAAATTTCATAATTGAAAATATTAGTAAAATTTTGATTAAAAAATCGAAAAAAATAACAAAATTTGCAAACTGCACTAAAATACACTACACTCAAAAAAAAAAGTTTGTAAAGTCAGCAAAAATTTTGCTGAGTCAGCAAAATTTTAGTCAGGAGGGGTGCTAGCAAAAAAATTGCTAATGTCAGCAAAATCTTTTGCTGAAAATCAGCGAGCTGATTTTTAGCAACAAAATTAGTAGATTCAGCAAAAGTTTTGCTAACACTTAGTAGATTAGAAATAAAAAAGCGTTGGTAAAAATTAATAAATTTTTTGCTGAATTTTAGTAGACTGAAAAAAAACGCAAAAAAATTGTAATTTAGTTAATATATTTGCTGAAAATCATAAAACATATTTTGTGATTCTTTTAAAAATAATTTACAATAATTACGAAATATAAAAATTTTCATTTTCCCACATTGATGTCATGAAGTAATTTAATATCTGAAAATATATAGAAATAAATACAAATAAATAAATACAAATAAATACATAAAAATAAAAAAAATACAAATAAATACAAATAAATACAAATAAATACAAATAAATACATAACAAAAATTTTCTTTCAACTACTTACATCAATGGTTGTCTAAATGATGCTATCTTTAAGGACGCAACTGCCGAAGATAATTATAGAAACGAAACGAAAAAAATAAACAAAAACAAACGAAACGAAAAAAACAACCCTTTTTTTGCAATAAGAAAAAGGAACCATACTAAGATGTGTGTCTTTGTCTTTCGCTTTACTTTGTCTACATGTCTGTATATGTTTGTTTGAAATTTGACCACACAAGATTATTAATCTATTAACATTTATTATAGAAATACATATTAAATTTAAATATTTTCTGTTTGTCTTTATTTTATTAATAGACAATTATTTTCACAAGCCGGTGAAAACGCAAAATTTAAGTTGTTTTAATCCTCAATTTTGTTTTATGTATGAAAAACAGATAATAAAGTCTTCCATGGTTGATTTTTTTATATGTCTTATTAGAGTTGTACTTTTTAGTATCATTTTCCTCTTCTCTACAACATCTTGACATGCCGCGACATCTGCTTCATTCTGCGTATATCTTTCAATCTGGTTGTCGTCCACACTATTAATGTGCTTATCAGCACAATTTTTTTTAGCAAAATTAATTAGTAAAACATTAGTATATTAGTAAAGCATTAGTATAAAACAGTTAAGTGCTGAATAAGTATAACAAAAATTTTAGCTGAAAACACGATTTTAGCAAAAAAATTTGCTAAAAAATATTATACCTGATTTACAAGACTAACTTACTAACTTTTGTACTAACTTATTTTTTTGAGTGTGTCTATGTACTTTGTAGTTTTTAGTTTTCTAAATTCAGCAAAATTTTTTGCTGACTTTACAAACTTTTTTTTTCGAGTGCAAGTATAACATGTCGAGATATCGCAGATGGTGGAGCGGTTAACATGACAAACTGGAGTTCCAGGTTCATGTGCTCATTAAAAAAAAAAAAACTGTCAACAAAAATATTAGTTTATTAAATAAACTTAGTTTTTTGAAAATATATTGTAAGACTCATTATTTTTGTTTAACTTGTAAGCATATATTTTTTGATTTTAAGTAATTTGAAATACCATATCAATTTACATTTGCGAAATCCCCATCAAAATGTAATTAGATTTGTATTGACTAGAGCAACCAAAAGTAAGCTGAAGCTTGATTTTATTTGGAATGATATAACTATTTAGACTAACTGCAAGCACTGAGCATAAAATTAAGAAAATTTTAAGCTATAATTGTTAGTTCTTTTTTAGCTTATTTTTTCGATATTTGTATATTTTAGCTTATTTTTTTTTTAAATATTAGCTACTTTTTGAATTTGTTCTGTACAAATTAAGCTTATTTGAGCTTTATTCTTATAAAATAGAGCTTTCTACAATTATTTAGCAGTCGTTATTTGATTTTTTTTTTAATAAACCAATTTGAAGATTTAGAAAACAATTTCTCTATTGCATCTTTGTTTGACTGACGAAGTTCCAAAGAGCAAATTTACACAAATTTTATTTGAAGTAGCGATTTTAGCAAAATATTTGAAATTTATAGTTTTTTTAATGAAACAGCCTATTTTTATAATTAAACAGATTACTTTACTGTTTTCGAGTCTCTGTTAAGCACTTACAACATTGTTTTTATATCTTTTTTTTTTGGTTGTCCTAGTAATGGCAATTGTAAATAAATTGTGTTTTTTTTACAGTTATATAACTTTAAGTAGGTAACACTTTTTTACCTGGCGGCCAGTTTGTCAGCGGTCAAGTGATTTATGTTTAGTTTGGTTTGGCATTTCAACATGAATAGACTGACGTCTCAACAACGCTTCCAAATTGTGCAGATTTATTTTGAAAATCATGGTTCTGTACGAAATACGTATCCGCGCACTACAACCACTTTTAGGTCAACATAATCGTCCATCAGAGCAATTAATTCGATTAACTAAGGACCGTTTTCGCACCACGTTTACTCTAAATGATAATATCCATCCACAGAGACCTCTTACAGTGCGTACAGAAGAAGTCATTGCTGATGTAGAGCGTAGCGTAGAGGAAGACCCCAATTAAGCAATGATTACTGGACTTTTTGGTTCATCAATTGAACAACCATGATGTGCAGGAGCTGTGGTTTCCAACCAAGGATTATAAAGATGCACAGACCTGTAAGCGACGCGCACCTCATCGTGCCGTCGCGCCAGCACCCCAACCAAGGATTATTAAGAACTAATCCATATAAATAGTAAAAAAAAGTAAGGTAGTTTTATTTTTCGCGGTTTTTCAAAAAAGTTTCCGCATAATTCTCTTATTGTTTAATTAAAGTAAAAATTAATACTTATCTAAAATTTGTAACGAAATTGCACAATATGGTTTTAAACTTTGAAGTGTTTCTCGGATTTTGATAAAACAGAGTATAGCGGTGTTTCGCGATATAGACATCAGAATTCGAAAAATAACGAACACAATAAGTAAAAATATGTTTTACTGGTCAACTAGTACAACTCTAATGTTAAAAACTTGAGGAAAAAATGCATTTTAAGGAAATGCACATTATGCGGGAGGTTTTTGTTTCAATATTATTAATACATTATTGCCCATTACGTGCTAATAGGTAAAAAAAAAGTTGTAATTGTAGTGTGCACATATTTTTATTAGTTTCCTCAGGATTACAAAAAAAAAAATACATAAACAAAATAAAAAAATCGAAATAAATTCCTAGCTACGTGCCTGGGAAACTATGTTCGGAGATGCGTGCATAGCAAACCAAATTAAAATAAAAAGATTGCATTTTAAGTAAAGAATTAACTTTTGAAAAACCACACTACGGGACATGTAAATTTAACTTTGGGTCGTAGAATCTAGTGTTGTCTCCGTTTTAAAAGATTATGTCAAAATACACAGAAAGAATTCTTGTCAAAAAAATTTCCATTAACTTTTGTTCGATTTCAAACTCACTTTTAATTAGATGTTTAGTAATATGTATTTATTATTGAATTGAAAATGAATTGAGTATAAACCAAATTTCCAGTTTTTATAACGTTTAACAATAACATAGAAACAAATTCTAGGCGATTTTTTTTTTCAATCTTAGCTATTTGTTTTTAAATTTTAGAGATTTTTTGAATGTAGGCTGTTTATATTAATTTTGGAAATTATTTAAATTTTCTTGCCAATTTGAGGATTGTTTTCCTAAATTTTGGCAATATTTTTTTAAATTGGCGGTTTTTTTTTTAATGTTTTCGATTTTGTAAATTTGACGATTTTTTTTTTTACAATTTGGTGATTGTTATTAAAATTTTGTAATTTTGGCGATTGTTTTTAATTGCAGCATTTTTTTCTCCAATTTTTGGCGAT
>CM037853.1:140385680-140425590 GCA_021234595.1 Delia radicum | reverse complement strand
ACCAACATTTGTGCCATTACCTAGAAACTCATGCAGATCATTTAGGTAGAATGTAAATAGCAATGGTGACAGTAGACATCCTTGTTTGACACCAGATGATGTTGCAAAATTGGCCTGACATTTCTTTCACTGTCCACACAGCAAATCTTGTATCTTCGTATATTTTTTTATAAACCTGACTACTTTCGATGAAACTCCCATAGTATGTAGCTTGTATATTAATGCTTTGCGTGGAACTTTGTCAAAGGCAAGCCTTGAAATCCACAAAAAATGCATACGTTTTCTTATTCTCATTGAAATTCAGATGAACAATAGATGCAATATTGTCTGAGGTTGAATAGTTTTTGCGGAATCCAGCTTGGTATTCATTTATTATTTTGTTCCGGTCAGCCCATGATGATAATCGTTCGGCGATAAGTCCCATCATTATCTTCGGCAGGCAATTCATAAATGAAATACCACGATAGTTTTCTGGCAGCGTGTTGTCACCTTTCTTGTGTATTGGTAAGATTATGCTCTTTAAAAAGCTATTATCTATTTCTGCTCCATCCAGTAACAGGTTGCATGATTTTACTATTTCTTTTAACAATTCTTCGGGTGCATTTTTAAAGAACTCATAAGGTACTCTGTCCTCCCCAGGTGCTTTGTTCAGTTTTGCCTTCTCTAATACTTCTTTCAACTCTTCTATAGTTATTGGCTTATCAAGAAAATCATCTACTTGGTGTTGATAAGCATAATGCATATCTGCTAAGACTTGTGGTGGATTTAATAAATGTCGGAAATAGGCCTTAAATTCATCAGTTGCTATTGGTAAATTAATAATTGAATCTTCGTTTCTTATCTCTTTGGCAACGTTCCACCAATCTTTACTATCTTTTATTCTCTCAATTTTTAAATCCAGTTGTTGGTAATATTTATTTTTTGCTTCTTTACATATATCTTTGTAACGCCGATTTGCTTTTAAATATTTATCTTTGTTTTTAAAACTATCTTCTACTCTAAACTTGGTTAAACTGTCAAATGAGAATTTTCTTGCATTATAACATCGCATATTAAACCATTTTTGTTCTTTTGTAAACTTAAAACTTTCTATCTTCATTGTGGCTTGGTAAGCCTCTTGTATGATATTTGTTATATCCCCAAATTTTAGTGACTCTTTTTGTTGTTTTTCGATATTTAAAATATCTTTAACTTTATTTTGGTATTCTAAGAGTTTATTATCCCTCCATCGTAATTTTGGGAGAAGATTTGAGGTGTCATTGTATTTGTTGATATTTATTTGCAAAGATAAAACTATTGGGAGATGATCTGACCAGGTATTTTTTTCTACTTCAAATGAATGTATTATTTAAGAATATTTTGAAAAACTGCACATATGTCATTAACTGAAACACCAACTGTACTAAAAAATGACAGTTCTCTCCGTTTTCGTCGCCTCTAGTCATGCCATTTGTTACCAGTAAACCATATTCGTTGCAAAATTGTAAAAAAAATCTCTCCCTTTACCATTAACAATGATATCTTTTGACTTTCTTTCTGTAGTACAAGACATAAAACTCATCATAGATAAATCTATCTATACATGGCTTGCAGTTCTCCAATTCTCACGTTTAAATCCCCTATCAGAATTGGGTTGATTAGGTCGTGGTTTCTTAAAAGAAGGTCCAGCATACTTAAATCTTCCGTCCATGTGACACTTCTCATGTATAAGGGAATTATGTTAAATTGTAATGAATTAATATTTATCGTTATAAAATCTATTTGTAATTTATTTTCAAAAGAGTATCTCAAGCCTTTTTTACGTAACTCCTTTTTTACACCTATCAGATCAGCCACCAATGTCAATGGGAAATTATTATTTCGTCAATTGCAATTTGTATTGTAAAGATTTTAGAATTATCGAAAGGTGTCTTCTAAGTTCATTTGTTTTCAAAAGAAATAAAATACTATTTATTTATTTGTCATCCAATGTTTCGTTGCAGATTCTCCACATTCTCAGCGATAATTTTATTATTCTGGCAACATTATCAGAAAATACAAAAAGAACAATAAGTTAATAACAAACATCAAAACACCTGATACATTTTATAGAGCTATTTTGCTTACATATACACACAGAGAACATATTCGTTGTGAGAACCGAATTTGCCGCCAGCCGAATTTTGGTAGTTACACGTAAATACTATCACATTATTCGGTTACAGCTTTCGACATTCGCAGTTATGTCAACCATATTTGAAAGAATATTCAGTACACTAGACCCAATTTTTTAGATAACTACACTTAGAATACTATTTAGGTAAAGACCACTGCAAATGCAGTTGAAAACAAATGAAATTTCACTTTAAGAAAGGAAGCCGTTTTTTTTTAAGTTGAATAAAAAACGGCTTCCAATATTACTACGTTTTCTTAACTTTATGTGCATACAAGTAAACAATTCGTTCATAATATGATAGTGAAAAATGTTAAAAATTACTAAAAAAAGATTCCTTGGAAAACTACGAGCTCTTGTACACATTTCGTCAGAAAAAAATCCGTTTATCTCATATTATGCTATGACATAGTCTTTCTACTGAGACCCCAAGGATATATTAATGGAATCCTTCAAACATGTTCGAGCTCTGATTTTACCTTCCACTTGCAATGATATTTAGATACTAAATAAAGAATACAAATTTTTTTGTTAGAAAATTGGATTTAAATTTTTTTTCATGATTGTACTTATTTGAACAATACGGTTAATCCAATTTTTTTTCAAATTTCTTTCTTCTTTATTAAGAGCTTGTTTTTATTTTTGTTTTTTTTTTATAAAAATTTTTAACATTTTTATTGAAATTTTATAAAATGAATATTGGCAATCTGTTGATACTGCACTCAAAAAAATAAGTTAGTAGAAAAACTAGTAAAACGCGTCGTCGGAAATCAGGTATACTACTTTTCAGTAAATTTTTGCTAAAATTATGATCTCAGCCAACAAGTTTAGTTATACTTATTCAGAACTTAACTGTTTTGACCTAATGTTTTACTAATGTTAACTAATTTATTTTTATAAAAAAATTGTGCTGACAAGCACATTAATAGTGTGGACGACAACCAGACTGACAGATATACGCAGAATGAATTAGATGTCGCTGCATGTCAAGATGTAGTAGTGACGAAGAATATGACATTAAAAAGTACAACTCTAGTAAAAAAATTAACCACGGAAGATTTTTGTATCTGTTTTTCATACATAAAACAAAAGTGTGGATTGAAACACACTTGGTCTAACTCGCTGACTCTTACTAGAGGCGTGCCGCAAGGGTCTATTCTTGGCCCTCTACTTTTTTCTATATATGCAAATGATTTGCCCGATCAGCTTTCATACTGCAAATTACATATGTACGCGGATGATGTCCAATTGTTTTTGAGGCAGTCCAGTGCAATTAATCGCAGATGCTATTACGAAAATTAATTATGATCTTGATAAAGTATATATATGGGCGACAGCAAATGGACTTTGTCTCAATCCGCTGAAATCAAAATGTCTGATAATTCACCGCCAAAGAACTGTGCCAGTTATCGAAAATGAAATTCTTATTAACGGAGGAAGAATTGAAATCGTAGAGTCGGCTAAAAACCTTGGCATTATCTTCAACAGATATTTAACATGGACCAACCATATAAACTCACTTATTGGTCAAACCTATGCCAAGTTAAGAGCTCTATGCTCAACACAGTTTTTACGCCTTTAAAAGTCAGAGTATTAATTGCAAAGTCGTACCTCATCCCCGGTTTAATTTACGGCTGTGAACTCTTCGAAAATTGTGATACTACTAGCAAACGCAAGCTAATAGTTTTGTATAATAATATCATCAGATATGTCTACGGAAGTTTGCCATTAAACTTTATGGCATATCTTTTGAGAACCTTTTAAAAATAAGGGTACTTTTATTTTACCATAAAATTATTTATACCAAAAATCCACTATACCTTTATGAATTTATACAATTTGCCATATCCCCTAGAGGTAAAAAGACAATTATACCAAGGCATCGATACCATGTATCTGAATGGCATTTTATATAAATGCTTCACGTCTTTGGAGACATCTTCCAGAAAACCAACAGCTCAACAGCAACGCAAACAGTTTTAAACAATTTCTTCTAAATTTTTTTTTTTGCATAATTTGATTTATATTTATATAACTTTATTTTTACACTTTTTTGTTAAAGCATTTGTGATGATAGAACAATATATTAGAAAGTGGTTTTAATTTTATTTTTGTTCTTTTTTATTGTTATTTACGTGTATGAGTATCTTAAATTTAATTTTTTCTTTTTTATATTTAACTTGCAATATTATTTTATACCCAAACTGCTTTCCTGTACTTTAACTATAAGATTTAATCTTGTTGTACAGGATATGTGAATGTAAATAAATAAATAAATAAATGTGTCTTTATTGTTAAAAAAAAAAAAAAAAAAAAAAAAAAAAAAAAAAAAACAACTTAAATTTTGCGCTGTCACCGGCTTGTGAAAGTAATTGTCTATTCATTAAATAAAAGACAAAATAAAATATTTAAATTTAATAAAGGCTAAATGTATATTTGTAAACTAAATGTTTATAAAGATTAATAATCTAGTGAGGTCCAAACAAATATACAACAGGTAGACAGACTAAAGCGAAATACAAAGACACGCATCTTTGGTAGATTTTTATGTTTTCTTTATCTTATTGCAAAAAGGGTTGTTTATGTTATGTTTTGTTATTTTTTTTTTGTTTCGTTTCTATAATTAGTTATATGCGGCATTTGCGTTCCTTTAAAAGATAGCATCACTTAGACAACCATTGATGAAAGTAGTTGAAGCATAATTTAGTTTATGTTGTATATAATTATTGCTATTTTTTTTAGATATTACATTATATCATGTCGTCAATGTGGGAGTATGAACATTTTTACATTTTGTAACGTATTGTAAATTATTGTTAAAATAATCACAAAAATATTTTTTATGATTTTCAGCAAATATATTAACTAAAGAATAACTTTACTACAAATGTTTTGAATTTTTTTTTTCAATCTACTAATATTCAGCAAAAAATTTATTAATTTTTAGTAAGGGTTTTTAATTTATAATCCACCAAGTGTGTGCAAAACTTTTGCCTGAATCTACTAATTTTGTTGCTAAAATTCAGCTCGCTGATTTTCAGCAAAAGATTTTGCTGACATTAGCAACTTTTTTGCAAGCGCCCTCCCGACTAAAATTTGGCTGACTCAGCAAACTTTTTTGCTGACTTTACTGACTTTTTTTTGAGTATACACATTGCAAGTTTTCAGTACCAATTTTTATATTTTGATACGGTTCTGTTTTTAATTCAGAATTGGTTGGTTTTATCAACTATTGAAGCATTGCAGAATAAATTTAATTGTATTACAAAATCATTGATTGTAAATATACATTAAAAAGAAAAGTTTGTAAAGTCAGCAAAAAATTTTGCTGAGTCACCAAAATTTTAGTCAGGAGGGTGATTGCAAAAAAAATTGCTAATGTCAGCTCGCTGATTTTCAGCAACAAAATTAGTAGATTCAGCAAAAGTTTTGCTAACACTTAGTAGATTAGAAATAAAAAAGCGTTGGTAAAAATTAATAAATTTTTGCTGAATTTTAGTAGACTGAAAAAAACGCAAAAAAATTGTAAAAAAATTGTAATTTAGTTAATATATTTGCTGAAAATCATAAAACATATTATTGTGATACTTTTAAAAATAATTTACAATAATTGCGAAATTATAAAAATTTTCATTTTCCCACATTGATGTCATGAATTAATTTAATATCTGAAAATATATAGAAATAAATATGTATAACATAACAATCATTTTCTTTCAACTACTTACATCAATGGTAGTCTAAATGATGCTTTCTTTTAAACGACGCAACTGCCGAAGATAATTATAGAAACGAACGAAAAAATAAACAAAACAAACGAAACGAAAAAAACAACCCTTTTTTTGCAATAAGAAAAAGGAACCATAAAAATCTACCTAAGATGTGTGTCTTGTCTTTCGCTTTACTTTGTCTACATGTCTGTATATATTTGTTTGCAATTTGACCACACCAGATTATTAATCTATTAACATTTATTATAGAAATACATATTAAATTTAAATATTTTCTTTTGTCTTTTATTTTATTAATAGTCAATTATATTCACAAGCCGGTGACAACGCAAAATTAAAGTTGTTTTAATCGTCAATTTTGTTTTATGTATGAAAAAACAGGTACAAAAGTCTTCCATGGTTGATTTTTTTATATGTATTATTAGAGTTGTACTTTTTAGTATCATTTTCCTCTTCTCTATTACATCTTGACATGCCGCGACATCAATCTGGTTGTCGTCCACACTATTAATGTTCTTATCAGTACAATTTTTTTTTAGCAAAATTAATTAGTAAAACATTAGTATATTAGTAAAGCATTAGTATAAAACAGTTAGTGCTGCATAAGTATAACAAAAATTTTAGCTGAAAACACGATTTTAGCAAAGCAATTTGCTAAAAAATAGTATACCTGATTTACAGGACGTTTTACTAACTTTTCTACTAACTTATTTTTTGAGTGTATTTTAACTGTTTTAATTTGGAAAATTTAGTAATCGGTACAAAATTTTTTCTTAAGCAATGGATTTTTTATATTTTCAACCGATTTCAAACTAACTTATTTTCTGTGTGTAGTATTTCGTCAAATTCAAATAACAATATATTTTGCATATGCACATCATAAAACATGAAATTAACAACAAATGTAGAAAATAATATAAGAGTAAATATCACTGTAAAATTCTCTAAGCACTGACACTCAAAAAAATAAGTTAGTACAAAAGATAGTAAAACGTCTTGTAAATCAGGTATACTATTTTTTAGCAAATTTTTTGCTAAAATCGTGTTTCCAGCTAAAATTTTTGTTATACTTATTCAGCACTTAACTGTTATACTATGCTTTACTAATATACTAATGTTTTACTAATTAATTTTGCTAAAAAAAATTGTGCTGATAAGCACATTAATAGTGTGGACTACAACCAGATTGAAAGATATAAGCAGAATGAAGCAGATGTCGCGGCATGTCAAGATGTAGTAGAGAAGAGGAAAATGATACTAAAAAGTACAACTCTAATAAGACATATAAAAAAATCAACCATGGAAGACTTTTGTATCTGTTTTTCATACATAAAACAAAATTGACGATTAAAACAACTTAAATTTTGCGTTGTCACCGGCTTGTGAAAATAATTGTCTTTTAATTAAATAAAAGACAAAATAAAATATTTAAATTTAATATTTATTTCTAAACTAAATGTTTATAGATTAATAATCTAGTGTGGTCAAATTGCAAACAAACATATACAGACATGTAGACAGAGTAAAGCGAAAGACAAAGACACACATCTTAGGTAGATTTTTATGCTTCCTTTTTCTTATTGCAAAAAAAAAGAGGTTGTTTTTTCGTTTCGTTTCGTTTCGTTTTTGTTTGTTGTTTTTCGTTTCGTTTCTATAATTATCTTCGGACAGTTGCGTCCTTTAAAAGAAAGCACCATTTAGACAACCATTGATGTAAGTAGTTGAAAGAAAATTTTTGTTATGTTATATATATTTATTTCTATATATTTTCAGATATTAAATTAATTCATGTCAATGTGGGAAAATGAAAATTTTTATATTTCGTAATTATTGTAAATTATTTTTAAAAGAATCACAAAAATATGTTTTATGATTTTCAGCAAATAAATTAACTAACTTACAATTTTTCTACAAATTTTTTGCGTTTTTTTCAGTCTACTAAAATTCAGCAAAAAATTTATTAATTTTTAGCAAGGCATTTTTGTTTCTAATCTACTAAGTGTTAGCAAAACTTTTGCTGAATCTACTAATTTTGTTGCTAAAAATCAGCTCGCTGATTTTCAGCAAAAGATTTTGCTGACATTAGCAATTTTTTTGCAAGCACCCTCCTGACTAAAATTTTGCTGACTTTACAAACTTTTTTTTTTTGAGTGTAGTATTACAGTTAAAGTTAGACTCACTAAAATAAAGTTATGGTATCATTTGGTTTTTTTTTATTTGTCTTTTGTTTCTAATTGCACAATTTATTTGTTGTTTTATCTTAAAGCTTTACTAAGTGTATTTTTTATTTTCCCTTCGCTCATTGTTTAATATTTTATTATTTACTAGATCAGCCATATGTTCGTTTCCATTACAGTGGTGTGCAAGTGCAGTTGTGTGTTTGTCCTTCTTAATATCCGTCTCATGTTCTGTAACTCGTGTGTTTAAGCATTTCGTGATTTCCTACTCTTAAAAAATAAGTTAGTACACTTTAAAAAGAAGTTAGTAAAGTCAGCAAAATTTTTAGACAGGAGGATACTTACAAAAAAATTGCTAATGCCAGCAAAATCGTTTGATTAAAATCAGCGAGCTGATTTTTAGCAACAAAATTATTAGAATCAGCCAAAGTTGTGCTAACACTTAGTGGATTAGATATTAATAAATTTTTGCTGAATATTAAAAGACTGAAAAAAAAATCAAAAAATTTGTAAAAAAAAATTATACTTTAAAACAATTTTAAGATTTTTAGCTACTAATCAACTAAATTATAATTTTTCAAAAAATTTTTGGTTTTTTTTTCAGTCTACTTATATTCAGCAATAATCTTATTATATTACGCAAGGATTTTTTAATTTTGAATCAACTAAGTGTTAGTAAAACTTTTGCTGAATCTACTAATTTTGTTGCTGAAAATCAGATCGCTTATTTTCACCAACAGATTTTTGCTGATTAAAATTTTGTCGACTCAGCAAAACCGTACTAACTTTTTTTTTGAGTGTATAAAATTTTGCCGTAGCTTTCATCTGTGTTGCCCATACATTTATGTTGTTGTACTTTTTCTATCTTTGTGTTTTTTTTTTTTGTGAATAATGTTTTAATTGTTTTGTTACCTTTGTATCCCAGTGTGATGATATGTGATGATGAACATCGTCTATTATCTGCTTTATTTGTTTATTTTCTATATGTATGACAGGCTGCAAAATTTGTTGTTGCCAGATGTGTCGTTTTTATTATTGGTTGTTGTGTTCCCATTTATTGCCCTTAAATGTAAATTATTTATTATGTGGTTTCTAGAACTTTTGTTTTATAAAACGTCCTAAATTTTATTTATATTTTTGATTTCAAATTAGGCATTGCTTAATAGTAGAACTTTGTTATTAAAGTTTATTGCCGTATTTGTTTTTTGTGTTGAGTGAAAATTTATCAGCCGTTCACATGATATAGATTTTGTGTAGCCAATCGGTGATAATAGGTTTGTTTTCCCTTTATAATTTCATAGCAAGATATAGGATTAAATTATTTTATCTTATTTCTATAGTAAATATTAATTTATTGTGGTAATTATTAAAAGTTTTCAGTATGAGTTACTCGTCCTTTTTCCTAATTATTGCAAACATATCGTCCTAACATTTCATCATTACTTTTATTTCAATATTCTCCTCTTTCAAATATTCATTTACATTTTTCAATAACGTATCCAATACAATATCCACTCTCGTCGGAAAAAGTGGATTTCCAATCGGCATACCGTAATGTTTGATGGTATAAAGTTTTTTCATAAATAAAATAATTATTTTCATTGAGACAAAATTATATAAATTTTAGAATTGGCGCCCTGTATATTTTTATATATTTTTATTTTAGAGTGACATTATTGACAGATGTATTGGTATGTTGGTCGTAGTCCAGAATTATATTGCACAATTTTTTATTTAAGATCCTGTGCATTTCTGATGTTATATTTGTTTCCTATATATTTTGAAAGATTATAAGAATTATGATGAGATTGGACGAAGTGGTGTATTAAACTTGTGAATTTTTGGAGGGCCGTATAATCTCGTAACTGTGGCTGAATTTGATGTGAGATTAACTTTCTCGTATCTTGTAATGTATTCCGTTTTGTGTAGTTCCATAATAAATTTGTTGTTCGCTCTTTGTAGTTTTAATTTTGAGTCAATACGTATCATTTTATATGTTGTCTTATCTTCTAGCAATTTTCTCATCTCCCTTTTGTAATCTTCCTTGTTAATAACGGTCAATTACATTTCACAACGATTTGCTTGTGAAATTCGTCAATATCACTAATGATTTCAGGCCTATTCTCATACTTGTGGGTTTAACCGCTTCAATTACTCAATTACAAATTTCGTTAGTGAATGATTGTGAAATGTAATTAACGCCGCCCATGTCTGATAATTAGTTTCTTTTATCTCTAGATTTAAAAGTTTAGTGTGATAATTTTGTTTACCTTAGATAGTTCCCGTGATATCTCAGAACATGTGAAAAGTTGCCTAGAGTTCGTAGTTAAGTTCACCAGATACGTTGGTGTTTGTCCAGGTATTTAAGTTTCTAAATATTCTTTAGCTGATCTCTTCGTTTCCTTGCAACGTTTCTTCAGTAAGTCACAAGTATCCACGTCATATTTCAGTCTTATGTGTACAAAAAAGTTCTTCATATTGTTGTCCTAATTGTAAGGCATTGGTGTTATTTCATTACCATTGTTCTTATTAATGCCAATTTTAAAAAATATCATTTGGATTGGAATGGTATTGAAATCTTTTAGCATTAGCATTGAACGTAAGTAATGGATATTAAATTTTAACAAACAAGTTGATTATTATATGAAAAGTTTTCTTAAAAAGCTTTCACTAGTTCATAAAAAAAAATTATCCAAGATTTTTGTTATTAAGTTCTAAATAACATATGAAGTTTTCAGAAGATAGTTCGATTACCAAATTTTCCAAAATCCTCTGATAGTTTTCTAATTAAAACGAACCATAATATGGTTAAACAACATGGAAAAAATTGCATGCTTTAAACATAGAAATGCATTATAATTCCCCATATAAACTAAACTTATAATTTCTTAGTAACTAATAGAAAATAAGACGTCTAGAGCTCCCATATAAAGTTTCAATCAGCAATATCCGATAAGCCGTTGCTGAAATATAGCTCATTAAAATTAAATGCATATCAAATGTTTTTGAAGTTGTTGGTTTTGTCTTCCGAAATAAAAAATTAAAAATTGCATTTTATTTTTGGTATGGAGTTGTGCATTGTTGCAAAAAATTTAAAAAGTATTATTTGAAACGTTTTTATCGTATGGGCTTTTTTTGGTAAAATATTTAAAAATAGCAGGCAGCAATTTTCGCAAAAAGTTAATGAATTTCTTATACCATTGCTTACATTTTATATAAAATAATTATAATAAATATTTTCATGGGTCGTAGCACTAAGAAATTCGTTTGAAAACTACATAATGAATTAAAATGCACATTTAACCACAAATTTGTAATTGTTATCTTCTTTCGGTATAGATCTACACGCTGCTTCTTTTATGCAACGCAGTGTATCTGACTGCCCCTTTAACCCCTAAACGTGTGTTAGTACACCAATAAAAATGTATAATAATGTTTTGTCCCTTAAAGCATATCCAAGTAGGAAAAAATCTGCGTGTTACAATTCTTTGTATATTCTTTGTTAGTTCGTTTAGTGAATACAATCAATGTATGTGTTGCTATAGTTTTCATTCAATTAAATAGGATTAAATATTAATTTACTATGAAATGAATTTTCTTGTAATATGAATGAAATTTCTTGTGATATATAAATGAATTTTCTTGTGATCAGTGTTGCCATAATTTGCATGTTGAATAGTGCTAGATCGTTAAAATAATAGTTCTAGATGGAAAAAAAACTGGTAGATTTTTTTTTTCATATATATCTATAAAGCACTTTATACTTCCGTTTTGTAAATCTTTAAGATCACGTTTTCTTATATTAAAAATAAAAATATTTTTCCGTAATAGGAAACTAAAAAATTCTATGTGGTGTATTTAAGTTCAAATATTGAAGAATATTTGAAAGACTTTATAAGGATCATGCAAATTTTACTTTTTTTAATATAAAACTTTAATCCTACACTTAGGAAACTTTTGCTGTAAATATTTGCAGTTGTTTGAGTTTGTTATACAGTATCTTTATTGCTAAGTGATAATACAGTCATTTGTAGAAATAACTTAGTTTTCGACTCACACACACACATCAAATTACTGTATTAATTATTTTACATTAATTTTCTACAGTAGTTTTTTTATTTAAAAAAAATAAAACAAATAACAGTTTTATTTTTTCCTACAATTGTGGTATATTTTTTGGACAATAAAAAACAAATGGCAATGTTAGTTAAATTTACTCAAACGTAAGTCGTCCGTTTTGCAAGAAAAATTTCATTGGTTTTTACTACATTTGCAGTAGGGTTTACCTACAGTATCTAAGTTTATCAGAAATACCCTGTATCAAAAATAGTCCTGTGCGTCGTATTAAAAATGTATAAGATTTTAATGCAATACGAAACAATTGACAATTCTGGCACATTTTGATCTTAGATTAGATTAGATCAGAAGGCACTATGCACCGCGACCAATGTAGGTCTTTTGTGCTGCCTAAGGTTACCTACAGATTCAAGCTACCTATAAAGCCAATTATCCTATTAGGCAAAATGTTCGCGATGTCGGAAGGCGAAATGAAGCGATCACCTAGAAACCTAAGCCTCCTATCACAAAGCCTGGGACATTCGCAGAGAACATGCTCCGAGGTCTCAGACACCATCTCGCAAAACCTACACTAATCCGTGTCCGATTGACCCTTCTTGTGCAGATGGTATCTGAGATTACAGTGTCCAGTTAAGTACGACATTTGATCTTAAGATCATGTTTTTGATAACAAATCTTTTTTTTTTTATTAATTTATTAATAATCATATAATTACAAATTATATACTATTATTTGTAATTATATAATATGGTCTTCGGCGCGTTGTAGCGAAAACAGACCAGTGCCTCTGGTGGGAATCGAACTCACGAACCCCGCACTGATAAGCCAGCACGCTAACAACTAGCCTACCGGGAGCTCGATAACAAATCTTTTTTTTTGTACCTATTTTAGAAATTCTTACAACAAACTCATATTTTTCAGTTTTTCTTTAATTTTTTGAGTTCAAATCACTGAAAAAAATATGCTAGATCTTACATCAGTTATGCTAAAATAGCAACCCTGCTTGTGATTATACATGACGACAAGTAGTTTCTAACTAATGAATGTTTAAATGAATATTAAGGTGTCCCTTAAATAATGAATTGTTGTTGATAAATTTCCCAACATTTATAGTTTTTATATATCTCAGGACAAATGATTATATAATTATGAAACTTTTTTAATGGGTCAAATGGTTTTCGAATTTTTGCCACTGAATTTTCATACGTTTAGACTCTTTAGAGAGTTTTTAAAAAAAAAATTTTAATTTTTTCTTTGACTGAAATAAACAGAAATAACATACTTGCTTTCTTTAGCCATTTTGACCCATATTTGCCTGTTTGTAATTTTCTTATTTTGAGCTTAAAATATCTTTTGCTAAGAAATTTTAAGCTTTTAAAGAGCTTATTTGAAATTTTTCTCATTTCAACTGGTTTTTTACTCTTAAAAACTCAAACTCAAACAACTTCTCCAAATCCGTAATCAGCATACCAAAATTTTGCAGAAACAAATGTTCCAAGATATACAAAAGCTTTAACCCATTTTGAAAATTTTCAAAAATATGGAATTTGGAAATGTTTGACGTTTTCCAAAAAAAAGTAATTGAAGTCATTTAAGTAGTAATATTTATAAGTAAAAAAACAGTAATTTGTAGAAAAATTTCAATGTATTTGTTGGCTATTGAAAAAAACAAACCACATAGACGCAAAAAAAAAACTATGTGAATATATAGAAATGCTTAGTAATTATACAACTACATAAAATATATGAATTTTTTTACTAGGTTTGTATATATTTTACAAAAATTTTTAAATGTTTTACCAGAACTTTGTGAAGCAAACTTGAAATTTATGTAGTTGTGTAATTACTAAACACTTTGATAATATTCCCCCAGTTTTTTCTGCGCGCAAAATTACTGTATTAATGTGCTGAATATTTGAGCCAATATCTGTGACTATGCCATGCCATGTTGTTGAAGTTTGTTTTATAACAAACTCATATTTTTCCGGGTTTCTTTCAATTTTTAGTTATTAAATTTTTTTTTCGACAAAAAAAATGTTCAAAATTTTTTATATTTTCTGGAGTTTGCGACAGTTATTTGGATATTCAAGACAATTTTTCAAACCTGTACTTTCTGTTTTAAGACTATACCGATTTCACCATAATTAATCTTTTTGTAAGCAGTTTTAATAAATTTCGCACAACTTACTCAAACTGTACTAAAAAAAAGTTTGTAAATACATATATATATTCTCCTTTTTTATGGCATGAAATAGATTTTTGGCGCATATTTCTGGTTGCTTAGACTAAAAACTGATTTATGGAAGAAATTAGTACATCTTCAAAATTATAGCAGAAATTAAACGAATTGTATTATTGAAATATAAATCCGATGTGGTTAAATTTATTAGCAAATCCAAAAGTACTAAGGACACCAATAAACATATTTGAGGTCCTCGAAATAAGCAACTCTTCAAAGTTTTAGCAGAAACTAAAAGAATTCTGCTATGCAGATAAAACTCTAATATTTTTAAATTCATAAAATATTCACTCTTGTTGTAACACATTTTTTTGTAAATTTTTTTTTTATTATTAATTAATAATCATATAATTACAAATTATAATTATTTTTAGTAAGATAAATAAATTTATAATTTAAATCTGTTAAAAAGGAGTGAAAAATATTTTCGTTGCAAAAAATTGCTAAAAAACTTATATCATTTAAAAAAAAAGTGCTATCTGGCATATAGCAGATTTTTATAAGTCACAAAAAAATGAGCCAGATCTAGCATCAGTTATGCCAAAATGGCATCCCTGCTTGTAATTATACATAATGACAAGTAGTTTATAACTAATGAATCTTTTTTTTATTCAATATAATATTTTAACGCATCAGCGCCATAAAGGCTTTGTAGAGGCTAAAAGGCAACTTTTTCTATATTACATATAAAAGATCTTATTAAATATTCTATTTTTAAAGCAACATTAAGGTGCTTCTTAAATAATGAATTGTGGTTGCCCAGATTTTCCAAAATACTTTAGTTTTTACATATCTCGTGACAAATGACTATATAATTGAGAAAATTTTTAAATGTTTCAAAGGGTTTTCGAATTTTTGCAACTGGATTTCGTAGATTTAGAAAGTTTTTCAAAATTTTCTTTAATTTTTTGTTCTATTTAAATATTTATCTGGCAGTTTCAGTAAAAAAGCCGGTCGCTATTTCTATATTAACGTATGGCGCAGATTTTTTTTTCAATTTCTGAATGTATCGCTTTTAATAAATATAAACTTGTTTTTAACAGAATTATTTGGTAAGTTTTCAATTTAAAAGGGAGAGCGCATGTATCTCAACATACATTTAGTTTTCTTGGAACGTCTTTTGAAAATGTTATCAGTATTAGGCTGTTATTATTTTTTTATAAATTCATCGTTAATTTTTACCCTTCATACATTGTTGATAAATTTTATTTTACTCGGTCGGAGCGAAATCACCAATTTGTTCCACCCATTAGTCGTTTGAATATATTAAGAAATCGTGTGTTACGTATGTGGAATGCTTTGCCAAGAAATTTAAGAAAGTTTATTAATTCATTGGTAGAAGTCAAATCTAAATGAGGAGAATTTGCTGAATTACATGAATTGCTGTTTTCGTAGTATGTTGGATTTGTAAAGGAAAACTATGAAGAAGAAACAAATTTTTTTGTGCCTTTTAAGATTATTATTTTTATTTATTAATTTATTTATTTAATTCCTGTACAACAAGATAAATCTTATAGTTAGCGTACAGGAATAATTAAGATACGCAATTTAAAAGTTAAAAACAATGTATTACAAAGAAAGAAAACAAAATTTAAACTAAAAACATTAAACTAGAATATATAAATGTTTATGCATACACATTTTTAAGAAGAAAAAAAAAACAAAATACTAAAGGAGTTAAACAAAAAATATTAGTTCCAAAAAAAATTGTTCAAAAATAAATATTTTAAAATGTTAAGCGTTGCTGTTAAGTTGTTGAGCTTCTGGAAGCATATCCCAAAGACGAGAAGCATTAAGGTAAAAATGCCATTCAGATACAAGGATTCTGTGTCGTGGCAGTATTATCTTCCTAACACTGTCAGATCTGGCGAACCTAATTTCTCATAGAGGTAAAGTGGTTTTTTGGTAAAGACAAAGGAACTCTTATCTTCATTAAGTTTTCAAATGACACACCATATAAGTTTTTAGAAAAATAAGAGGTTCCAGCTGATCTCTTCAGACCATAGACGTATCTTACGATACTGTTGTACACAACCTCTAGTTTTCTTTTACTTCTTGAGTCAAAATTTGCAAAGAGTTCACAGCCATATAGTAAACCAGGAATTAAATATGTCTTTGCTAGAAGTATTCTAATCCTAAGAGGAGTAAAGGACTGAGTTGCCCATAAAGGCCTTAACTTCACATAGGTCTGAAAAGAAAAAAAGAACTTTTCCATAAAAAATCCACAGTTATATAAAAGTTTAATCGGTACAGTTGTTTCAATAGAATATACAGTTAAATTACCAAAGAAATATATTTTTTAACGTTCTGTCTGTTATTCAACAAAAAAAATAAACAAAAAACTGTCTGTTATTCAAACAAAAAAAAAAAAATAAAAACAAAAAAACGGACTTTCCGTAATAGTTAAAATATTCAGTTAAAATTTTGTATTCAAAACAAAAAGTTGTTATATTATATTGAGTATTGAAATAAACGAATTGATTTCGTCGATTAATTTTTCAACAGTTGATAATTAACTAAAAAATACAATTGTTTTAAACGAAAAGTAGGTAGTCCTGTTTTAACTGATTTTCAGTTAATTTAATGTGTATATTCAATAGTCTTTATGGAAAAAATATTGTGAGTGTATTATTAAAAAAGAGTCCAAGGTTTTTGGCTGAAGGAACGAAGTAAATTTTTTCACCATCTTTATGTTACTGTCAAATTATGGATTTGTCTTCTTTTTACGAATAAGTAGGCATTTAGATTTGCGCGGATTGATACAAAGTCCATTTCCCAAGGCCCAACGGTGTAGTTGGCTAAGATCTGCATTGATAAGAGCTATATTTTTATTTATAGAGTATTTGGGACTACTCAGGTAGAGTTGTACATCATCTGCGTACATATGTATCTTGCTGTGAAATATATGTTCGGGCAAATCATTTATGTATAGAAAAAAGATGTGGTCCTAAGATGGATCCTTGCGGTGCACCCTTTACAAGATTTAACGGATCAGATGGCTTATTGTTTACATACACGGATTGCGTACGGCACATAAGGTATGATGACAGTAGTTAAGTTTAAGAAGAAGAAAAGTTAAAATGACGCCTAAGCTTCATACAGAGAGTAGCCCGATCGACCGTATCAAAAGCCTTGGAATGGTCAATAAGCACCAAAAAGTTTACCTTACCATCATCAAGGTTGAGCCTTATGTTTCCGCAAACGTCAGACAGAGCAGTCACACAGCAATGATTTGGGCTGAAGCCCGATTGTTTTCCAGACAATAAGTCCTGATCCGAGATATATTTACTCATTTGAGTGTGTAATATTTTTTCAAATACCTTCGAAATTTAACATAAAATAGCTATTGGACGATATTCGGATGATGATTTAGGAATTGGTATAATTTTTGAGTGTTTACATAGGGATGGGAAAGAGCTTGACATTATTATATTGTTAAAGAAATAGGTTACGTAAGCCAGGATAAATGGTAGAAAGATTTTCACAAATTAAATTGCCATATCCCACAGCGTTAGACTTAATCAAAGAAAAACTTTTAATTACATCAAATTGTTCTACGCAAGCACATTCAAACCAGTTTTCCTCAGAGAGGTTTTCGTGGTAACTTATGTTATTGAGATTGTCATTGCTTTATAATCGATCTGACCAGCTGGTAAGTTTTGTAAATTTTAAATTAAGATCATTAGGATCAATCGTACAGCTAGAAAAATTATCCCTTCTACCAATTCCAATACCTCTAATTGTCTTCCAAGTGTGTTTCGTTTCAAGGGCAGCCCCAAATTGTGTTGAGTAGTAATCCGATTTAGCAATTCTTATCTTGAGATTAACTTCTGTTTTTGCCATAAGATATTCATTTTTAAGATCAGAGGTTTTTAAAACGTTTCCACCGGGAGTTGGCATCTCTACGAGAAATGGCTTGTTTAATGGCATCTGTGAAGCATAGCTTTGTCTAAGCGGAAACTGCTTTGGTGTTCAGAGGAACAGATTCGTCATAGAGTTGTAACAAGTTGTCTTGTATAAAGGATAATTGATCATCAACTGATGTCATGTGATAAATATTAACCCAGGCAATGACGGAGAAATTCTCATAGAGATGGTGATAGTGTATGTTATTTAAATCACGATACGAATACGACTTATCTGCTTGCTGAATCTGATAGTTGTAGGCTAGGAAAATCATATCATGTTTTGAAAAGCAATGTGTTGAGATCTGGCCATACAATAAGACGTTAGACGTATTACTCACAAAAAAGAGGTCAAGGAGACTATTATTTAATGTTGAAAGGTGTGTAGGATTTGTACGATTTGTGGGCTCAAGTTCGTAACAGACCATTTCGTCAGTAAAAGTTGTGTCTCTCGTGATATTGGCATTAAAGTCCCCTGATATGATTATTTCATCATATCCATCAGTCAAAGTCTTCAGTTTCAATTTAGAAAAACTAATATTTTTGTTAGGTCTGTATACGCAGCCTGACAGCAGATTTCTTTCATGCGATATGATCTCAACAAAAAAATACTCCACTTTATCTACCTTATTATTTTTACAACCAAAATCACATAAAATGTGATTCTTGACAAAAATAGCCACACCACCATCTTTATGATCACTATCTCTATCAGATCTAAAAACTATATAGCCATTTAAGCAAATATAATTATCAATGGTTCATTTAGACAGCGAAGTTTCAAACACACAAAATATATCAATGTCTGAGTTTTCAAACATTAATCTAAATTCATCGAGTTTATTCTTCAGGCATTGCGCGTTGATATGATATACCTTTAATACAACTTTTTGCCTAGCCAAAATTCTCATCATTTGGAGCTTTCATTGTACATATCAAAATTATCCATTAACAAATGGATCGAACAAAAAATATATTATAACAGCAACGCAACTAACAAATTTGCAATATAAGAATTTTGATTTAAATGTAAAGAAACGTTTCAAAAAGTTAAAAAAAAGGTTTGAAAAAAATTTTAAAATATTTAATTTTAACAATAATGAATATGCACTTTCTTTTGGTACAATATTACGGCTATCATGTTGTCCATAATTAGCACGAAAAAAAGCATCAAGAACATCTCTATGCTCCACGGACATCGGGTCATCAGCAGCAGCTGACTTAATATAGACAAGTCCTCGATAAGTATAGGCGGAATGGATATGTTTGTCCTTTCTTAACCGAATTGCGGTTCGAAAAATTTTGTAGTTGGAGTTAGTTAAATTTTCTTTTATAAAAAAATTTTTTGTAGAATCAATATCGCCAAAAATTGGAGAAAAAAATGCTGCAATTAAAAACAAATCGCCAAAATTACAAAATTTTAATAAAATCACCAAAATTGTAAAAAAAAAAATCGTCAAAATTTACAAAATCGAAAACAATTAAAAAAAACCGCCAAATTTTAAAAAAATATTGCCAAAATTTAGGAAAACAATCCTCAAAATTGCAGAAAATTTAAATAATTTCCAAAATTAATATAAACGCCTACATTCAAAAAATCTCTAAAATTAAAACAAAATAGCTAAGATTGAAAAAAAAAAATCGCCTAGAAATTTGTTTCTATGTTATTGTTAAACGTTATAAAAACTGGAAATTTGGTTTATACTCAATTCATTTTCAATTCAATAATAAATACATATTACTAAACATCTAATTGAAAGTGAGTTTGAAATCGAACAAAAGTTTAATGGAAATTTTTTTGACAAGAATTCTTTCTGTGTATTTTGACATAATCTTTTAAAACGGAGACAACACTAGATTCTACGACCCAAAGTTAAATTTACATGTCCCGTAGTGTGGTTTTTCAAAAGTTAATTCTTTACTTAAAATGCAATCTTTTTATTTTAATTTGGTTTGCTATGCACGCATCTCCGAACATAATTTCCCAGGCACGTAGCTCGGAATTTATTTCGATTTTTTTATTTTGTTTATGTATTTTTTTTTGTAATCCTGAGAAACTAATAAAAATATGTGCACACTACAATTACAACTTTTTTTTACCTATTAGCACGTAATGGGCAATAATGTATTAATAATATTGAAACAAAAACCTCCCGCATAATGTGCATTTCCTTAAAATGCATTTTTTCCTCAAGTTTTTAACATTAGAGTTGTACTAGTTGACCAGTAAACATATTTTTACTTATTGTGTTCGTTATTTTTCGAATTCTGATGTCTATATCGCGAAACAACGCTATACTCTGTTTTATCAAAATCCGAGAAACACTTCAAAGTTTAAAACCATATTGTGCAATTTCGTTACAAATTTTAGATAAGTATTAATTTTTACTTTAATTAAACAATAAGAGAATTATGCGGAAACTTTTTTGAAAACCGCGAAAAAATAAAACTACCTTACTTTTTTTTTACTATTTATATGGATTAGTTCTTAATAATCCTTGGTTGGGGTGCTGGCGCGACGGCACGATGAAGTGCGCGTCGCTTACAGGTCTGTGCATCTTTATAATCCTTGGTTGAAACCACAGCTCCTGCACATCATGGTTGTTCAATTGATGAACCAAAAAGTCAGTAATCATAGCTTAATTGGGGTCTTCCTCTACGCTACGCTCTACATCAGCAATGACTTCTTCTGTACGCACTGTAAAAGGTCTCTGTGGATGGATATTATCATTTAGAGTAAACGTGGTGCGAAAACGGTCCTTAGTTAATCGAATTAATTGCTTTGATGGACGATTATGTTGACCTAAAAGTGGATGTCGTGCGCGATACGTCAAACAAAGATGCAATATAGAAATTGTTTTCTAAACCTTCAAATTGGTTTATTAAAAAAAAATCAAAATAACGACTGCTAAATAATTGTAAAAAGCTCTATTTTATAAAAATAAAGCTCAAATAAGCTTAATTTGTACATAACAAATTCAAAAAGCAGCTAATATTTAAAAAAAAATAAGCTAAAATATACAAATATCGAAAAAAATAAGCTAAAAAAAAGAACTAACAATTATAGCTAAAAATTTCCTAATTTTATGCTCAGTGCTTGCAGTTAGTCTAAATAGTTATGTCCTTTCAAATAAAAATCAAGCTTCAGCCTACTTTTGGTTGCCCTAGTCAACACAAATCTACATTTTGATGGGGATTTCGCAAAATGTAAATTGATATGGTATTTCAAATTACTTAAAATCAAAAAATATATGCTTACAAGTTGAACAAAAATAATGAGTCTTAAAATATATTTTCAATAAAACTAAGTTTATTTAATAAACTAATATTTTTTGTTGACATTTTTTTTTTTTTTAATGAGCACATGAACCTGTAACTCCAGTTTGTCAGTTAACCGCTCCACCATCTGCGATATCTCGACATGTTATACTTGCACTCAAAAAAATTAATAAATTTTTTGCTGAATTTTAGTAGACTGAAAAAAACGCAAAAAAATTGTAAAAAAATTGTAATTTAGTTAATATATTTGCTGAAAATCATAAAACATATTTTTGTGATTCTTTTAAAAATAATTTACTATAATAACGAAATATAAAAAATTTTCATTTTCCCACATTGATGTCATGAATTAATTTAATATCTGAAAATATATAGAAATAAATATATATAACATAACAAAAATTTTCTTTCAACTACTTACATCAATGGTTGTCTAAATGATGCTATCTTTTAAGGACGCAACTGCCGAAGATAATTATAGAAACGAAACGAAAAAAATAAACAAAAACAAACGAAACGAAAAAAACAACTCTTTTTTTGCAATAAGAAAAAGGAACCATACTAAGATGTGTGTCTTTGTCTTTCGCTTTACTCTGTCTACATTTCTGTATATGTTTGTTTGTTTGCAATTTGACCACACTAGATTATTAATCTATTAACATTTATTATAGAAATACATATTAAATTAAAATATTTTCTTTTATCTTTTATTTTATTAATAGACAATTATTTTCACCAGCCGGTGACAACGCAAAATTTAAGTTGTTTTAATCCTCAATTTTGTTTTATGTATGGAAAACAGATACAAAAGTCTTCAATGGTTAATTTTTTTATATGTCTTATTAGAGTTGTAGTTTTTAGTATCATTTTCCTCTTCTCTACTACATCTTGACATGCCGCGGCATCTGCTTCATTCTGCGTATATCTTTCAATCTGGTTGTCGTCCACACTATTAATGTGCTTATCAGCACACTTTTTTTAGCAAAATTAATTAGTAGAACATTAGTATATTAGTAAAGCATTAGTATAAAACAGTATAACAAAAATTTTAGCTGAAAACACGATTTTAGCAAAAAAAATTTGCTAAAAAATAGTATACCTGATTTACAAGACGTTTTACTAACTTTTGTACTAACTTATTTTTTTGACTGTGTTTATGTACTTTGTAGTTTTTAGTTTTCTAATATTAAATTAAAACTTGAACTTTACAATAATCTACTTTGAAATTAAAAAAAATATTTAACCAACTTTTCCATTTTTATAATGTAAAATATTTTAACGCAAGACAAAAAATCTTGTTTATTCTACATAAACCTTTGTTTGTGAATTGTAAAAAATAATTTTCTTTAATAAAATAAATAATTAATTTTTGATATAAATATATTGTGTCCGTTTATTTGAACGTGATAGATATAAACATAACTGTCTTGCTTGCACAAAAGTGCATTATGCTTGCTTGGAAGCAATTTTGGCTGGGAAAGTGGACAGTTTAGCGCTTGCAATATTGGTGATATACTACTTACTAGAGTTGAAAAACAGTGTGCCTAAAACGCGATTTTTTTCGTATTATTACTTATGGGTACCGCATTATTTTTTGTATTGAAATAATGGGAAAATTACGCAACTGATTATTATTTGTATTACAGTAATGTGTTGCGAGTGGAAAAGTATAAAGAACTGTTGGAATTTAATAAGGAGCATAAATACGTGTTTTGTCAAAACATATGTTTTGCTATCTACTGTGTCTGTGGCTTAAGCTGGTGTTATAACCAAGGACTATAAAGACCTAGGATGCACAGACCGGTGCGCGACGCGCACCTCATCGTGCCAACGCGCCAACATGGCAAAGCGCACAAAAGAAGTTATGGAATCGACACAATTTTAGCACAGTGCTTTTTGTTAGCCACTATTAATATAATTTATTCAATAAATAAATATTCAAGCTCGACGTCAGTTTTTTATTTTGCTTTGTTCTTTATTTTTTATTTTTCGATATAGGGGTATCAATCTCTTCCTTGGAAGATTATATAGCTGATTAATGCATCAATCCTATTTGTGGGTGGGGTTTAAGGGGTTAATTATGATTAGAAAAGTAGTGTTTTTATTGAATTTTTGCATAATTAAGCTCGGAATGGCCTTGTTTGATTAAAAAAATCGAAAAATGATTTTTTTTTCTTTTATATTTCTATTATAAATTGAAATAGCTTAAAAATTACTAAAAATAAATAAATAAATTATATTAATAGTTGGTAACAAAAACCACTGTGATAAAATTGTGTAGCCACCATAACTGCCTTTGTGCGCGTTGGCAAGATGAAGTTCGCGTCGCGCACCGGTCTGTGTATCCTAGTTCTTTATAGTCCTTGGTTATAACTGGTAGTCCAAACAATAGTGATATGTCATTACCGCTTTGACACTGCGTTCTTTTTAATTTTTAATGCAAAAAAATTAAAAATATATTACAAAAAATATCAAAATTGTTAATAAATTTATGGAACTGTAGTGCGATTCATTAACTTTCTTACCGATTTTGTTAACTAACAATAAATATCGGTTGAATTACCGAACAAAGAACTTGGTCCAAATTAGCCAAGAATATATTATATTTTGTGACAACTTTTTTTTTACAATTTAAAAAAGAATTTACATCAATTTATCAATAACTATTAATTTGATAATATAATAGTATAACAGGTGATTACTATTAAATGAGATTTTTTAAATATATATACCTAGACACTGTTTTGTACGAATTTTGGTCATATTCAATTCGTCATATTCATATACAATTTTGGTCATATTCAATTCAAAAAAAAATATTAAACTTTTAAATGGACGTTTCATTAAGAGCAAACCCTAAAGATACGTCGCTTTTTTCGTTTTGGTTTGCTTTTTTAAGAATTAAACTTTTCACATCAGGCTATTACGAGTTACTCATTCTTAAAAATCCTAAATGGCAATTACGTAAAGAAGAATATTCAATAAAAATTGAACTCAATCATTGTAAAATAATATAATTATAATTTTTTTTTGTTGTAATAAATTAAGACCTGCAGGAATTTATAGTACCCTTTAGATTTTATTTTTATTCGTGTTCTCAATTTAAAATTTTTTAAGTGATTTGCAATGCAACTTTTCAAAAAAGTGGATAGCTTTAACCTTATTTCGCGGTCTCATATAAACTGAATCTTTAAATTTGGGTATATGTAATTTGCATCGCGGTATCCACAATATTGGTTTTTAAGCAAATAATTTTTTTATAATTATATTTAGCATGAGTTCGTTCTTTCTTAGCATTGAAATAATTTTATCATAAAATGGTTCACAATAAATTTACTTCTATTGCTTTAATTTTTCTATTGAAACTTACAAAGAAACATATCAGAAATACTTTTCTGTACCGTTATTTTTACACAATGTAAAATTGAAAGTGAAGATTCTAAATATTATTTTACTTTGTTAACCAACTAAATTGATTAAAAAAATTAGCAAATTCTCATTTAATAGTAATCACCCGTTAATATGGTTTCTTGCAAAAAAATACATTTTCCTATATCTACAAAAACAAGTCCCCTAGCCAGACCATACTTACATACGCTAACATGCCACTCTGAGCGTCTTGGCGGCAGCATCAAAAAACGGATTGAAGCTTTGTATACTCAGGTCGTTACTAAAGCATATCGTCACCTAAAATGCAAAAGGACGTAACTAACAAATTTTCCAAAATCGGGTTTATTGATGATTATGATTCATTTGGCTAAACTACATGCCTACACAAAATTTTGGACTTCTACGATAAAAATAGCGGTTTTATAATTAAAGTTCGAATCTCATATGTTCTAGCTTCCAGACATTTTTTTGGTTGCCCTGTAAAATATTGAAGTAGGGTTGAGTGATTATGAGGCACTACATCGAACTACATTTCTCCACAAAATTGTTTGGTTTTATGATTTAAAGTATCAGTTTTACTAACGATTTTGCTAAACTATCTGTGCTTATATTGGAAAAAAGTATATATGTTAGTTACGTCCTTTTGCATTTTAGATGACGATATGTGAGATATCTGCTCAAAATTCACCGTAACGAATTTCTTCGGGTTAACTTACCGGATGAAGACATTTTTGATTAATAAATGTTATATAAATGGTGATTTTTTAAGAGCTTTCGGATTTGATTAAAAAAAAAAAAAAAAAACACATACAATTTAGAGAAATGTATGAAATCTTTATTTTAGTCGTTAGAACGATCTATATAATTCAATGTTTAATGAAGATTTCATGTAAATGTTGACCGCGGCTACGCCTCAAATGGCATACTCTCTCCAACATATCGGCCGGCAACTCACGAATAAATTCTTCAATATTGGCTTCCACTGCGTCAACCGTTGCGGGCTTCTCCCTATAGATATGAGTCTTAGCAAAAAATAGTGGAAGGGTGTTAAATCGCACGATCTAGGCAGCCAATTGTCCGGCCCTAAACGTGAAATAAACTGTTCACTGAACTCGCCTCTCAATTGGGCCATTGTATCACGTGCTGTGTGGCATGTGGCGCCGTCTTGTTGAAACCACATGTCACCCAAGTCCAAATATTCCATCGCACGGTAGCGCTCGCCGTTCACAGTAACGTTACTGCCTTCGTCGTCTTTGAAAAAGTACGGTCCAATGATGACACCGGCCCATAATCCACACCAAACAGTGCATTTTTTCGGGATGCATTGGCAGTTTTTGCAATACCTCTATCTGCTCTTCACATCAAATACGGCAATTTTGCTTGTTGACGTATAAATTCAACCAGAAATGAGCATCGTCGCTGAACACAATTTTCCATTCACCAAAATTAGCGCTTGTGATAGATCTTGTGGCTTCAATTCTTGCACCAGCTATATTTTAAAAGGTTTTACAACCAAATCCTTCAGCAAAATTGTCCACGTAGTGGAGTAACAGATTCGCAATTGCTACGAACAGCGCCGAATTGATAATTCACGGTCATCAACAACACTTGCGGATACAGCTGCGATATTTTCCTCTGTCCGCACTCTAATTGTTGGTGGTTTAATGTCCAATAATGTAAATTTGGTGAGAAATTTAGTCACAAAATTCCGAATAGCCGCCTCAGAAGGTCACACAAACTGACCATAAATTGATTAACAGAGCAATTATAATAAAATTCAATAATCTGCAAGCGTTGTTCGTTTGTAATTCGATTCATGGTTAAATTATAGACCAAACTGAACATGTTTAACTGTAACATGTCACACGAAAACAGGTGAGCTGCCAAAAACAGTGTTGCCAAAAAAAGAGGCTGAAAAATCACCCATTATAATATAAATACATTGCAAGGCTTTTTCTTTACCAAAAAACAAATGATCTTGAATTTTAATAATCTTGCTCACATCAGAATTTATGCTAAAAGATCGAAAAATAAACTTTTGGTTTTAATTTTTTAATATTTAAAAGTAAAATGTTTTGTAATAAGTTTAAGTCAAAATTTGACTTCTCTGTTAAAATGGCTAATTTAAATTGCCCTTAAGATGTTCTCGTAAACATGGCACCAAACTGCATTTCAATATTTCAGTATTATCAGAACCATACTCACAGTGTAATTACGTTAGAAACAATCTAAAATACATATTAATTTAATTGAAAACACAAGTAAAAACGAATTACTGATTTTTTTATTATATAGCTAATAAAAGTAGAACAAACAACAGAAAGTATTTTAAAATTGTCTTTATTACTTGACGGGCAAAATGTAAAAAAACGCTTTTTTTAATTTGATTTTGAAATTTTTTTGTGATTACAAAACAGGGCCCGATTACCGTCGGACGATTGTATAGCTTCACGTAACGGAAATTTTTGTTGCTGATTATTTGAAACGTTTTTTTGATAGCTAATTTCCTTTCGATTGGCATAAAATCATTCAAATGCCATTGTCAAAACAATTAAAAATTCATGACAGCAAAATGGCTATCGTTTAAAAAAAAATGCTTTTATTTTCATTCATTTCATTTCATTGAATTTTAATTTGTTTTTTATGTCTACAAATATTTAATTAAATTGTTTGCTAATTTTATCAGAGTACATTGTTATTTCCAACGAACTAAAACTCAATTCGAATGCAACTAAAACTGTGAATTATTTTAGTTGTTTTTATTTTATTAATATTTAGCAATAAAATTTGGTAATTTTAGCAGTTTTTTTTATGAGAACACAGAATGAACATTACATACTATTTAAATTATTCCAGAAATGCATTAAGTTGCTACAACTAAGAAATTCAGTTATCACAAATAATCTGTTTTTGTTCTGCTTTATGGGATGTGTTAGAATTTTTGCAGTAATGTGTTTTTATTTTATTTTTTATCATCCAAAAAAAGTTTAATAACAAGACTTTACTTTGACATCTCGATATACATGTAGGCTTGCAGACGCACTGTTGTACTAAAGAAGAACGCAAAAGTACTTTTTTTAGATTCTGTACTCCTTCTTATACTTTTTTTTTTGTTAAAAACATTAAATTAAAAAATTTGTTCAGAATATGAAACAGGTTATTTTAAAAGCCCTGTAACAATGTCTGCTCAGAGCTGCCAACTTTGACGATTTGTCTCCATATTGACGATTTTTTAAGTGAAATATTTATTTTAAATTGACGATTTTGCAAAATCCAATTTTAAATTTATATACAATTTTTCTCTATAATTTACTGAAAAAACTTGATCTAGTTTTTTTTTTCTTTTGAAACATCAACAAATGTGAAAGAATGATCTCCAATCGAAAAAATGTATTCATTCATTTAATGAGCAGATATATATATTTTAAAAGATTTATTTAAATTTTTTTTTTTTTTAATAAAGAAAACTGAAGGGTTTTCTATATATTTTTGGATAGAAAGAATAATCCAAAAAGTTAATTCCTTACAAAATTTCCATTTTTTTAATAAGTTAATTTGCTATTTTAGACATAAAGGGGTTCTAAAACAGATATGGAGAGAGCTACATTTTAAGGATCTTAAATGACTTTCTGAAATCGTGAGAACCCACATTTATATGTTGCAAGGAGTTACGGTTTTTAGGGGCCTTACAACCCCTTACCAATAAAAGATAAAATATATTTTTTAATTCTAGAGGTGGTAATGTACTTTCTATTTAAAGAGTTGTCCAAAAAGGAAAATTTTTGTTACACAAATTGTTGATTTAATGAACTGAATTCTATGATTTTTTTTAAATAAAAATTTATACTTTTTTTTCTTAATTGCACTGCTTTTTTTTACTCGATGTACTTTTGTTTGTCCACTTCATATCTAGCAATCCTATCTTTATGCGTTACATGTGAGTAGACAGTGTCGATAATATTAATATAACCAGTTGTATATTATACTTTCCACTACAAGGGAAACTAAAACACCGGTAATTGGTAACTTCCGCTGTATTGCAAATAGTTGTGATTTAATAAATTTAATAAATTTCAGTGAAGCAGATTTGTGTAAATGTACACATGCAAATTTTATCTTTAATAATGTTTATTTTATAAAAGTTCTGCCAAACTACGAACGAGGGTCTTTATAATTTCTTTATACTACTCTGGAATAGCGTTTTCATGATTTCCATTTTCAGCTTCTTGAAATTTTATATGAAAGCTTTATAATTACAGTGTTCTTATTTTTAAGAATTATAGTTTCTTCAAAAAAAATGGTCGTGAATCCAAAAATCTGAACAAAATCTTGAAAATAGAAGCACGATTTATTTTGCTTAAGAGACATTTAAGGACTTAAAAATTATTTATTTCGTTGCAACAACCAAGCCATTACTGTTGCTATAATGAGTCTGGGTTTTCTGTAAACCAGAAGTATTTGTTTGTTTAGTATTTTCAAAATTTTATTCCTATTCTAATTATTTGTCCAACAGTGTTTTTACAAAAATTGCTCTTTTATATATTTGTAGATACACAAAAACATGTAGTATTATATTGTGGTCACATTCATTATAATATATTTTATAAGATAAACCTTGTGCTACTGTGGTGGATTTTCTGGGGATTTGTGTTTAGTACTAAATTTTTTTCTCATATTTTTTTTTTTTTTAGGTTTGGTATTTCAGCCATTTGTCATTTGGATTTAGCTTAAAGTATGTACCAACTAGTTTTTAAATACTCACTTAAAAAAACGTCCATTAAATTGCTAAAATTATAAGTATACAAAATATCGTTTAAACTCCATTTATAAGAAATAAATTTGTTACAAAAGTTAGGTTATCTTTTATTAAAATTTACCTACTTAAATGCTGAATAAGTATTGCCCTGCAAAATATTGGTAATGTCATATCATTACTTTTTGCATTACCAATTATGATATAGCTTAACATGATTTATATTTTTAATAAACAAAATATATACTTCTTAATAAAGGCACATTATAGTGATTACTTTTAAATAAAAAATAATTACTTACTTAAATGGGTTAAATAATAAGTTTTTATGCAGTAACATCGAAATTCTTATCAATTTAATTTTAGTTTTTAATTTGGCTTTAATTAAGTCTCGCAAAATTGATAAGAGTGAAAAGCTTACAACTCTAAGCCGCTTTTAGCAATAAAACACTCTAAGTTTGTGTGGTTTGTGAATACAAAAATTATTTCAAATTAAAATTTTTCATTTGAAACTTTGAAATCGACAAAATTATCAAAACTTGGGATTTCTCTTTGGATACAAAAAAAAATATGCAAACAAAACCAATAATTTTTTACAGTATTATTAGTTTATGGATTTTATAAACATCGAGATTATTTTTATGTTATTTTTCATTTATAACAAGCTTTCGACCTCCGCATATTTACAAAAATAAAAAGAATCAAACATATTAGCTTGGTTGATACTAGTATTTCGATCTGGCTGAAGATCTCATCAGAACCCAAAGTTTTAGAAAAGCTAGAGCCTTCAGAATAGGCAGAGCTTTAACAAAAACCTATTAATCATCAATTTGGATCCATCCTTGTCTTACTGAGTAAATTTTAAACATTTTGATAAAAAAAATAATTCACTTTTTCATACAGAAACTGGAGTTTTCTTTTTTAATCTAATACCCGATTAAAAAAACCGATATGAAACCTATACAGACTTGGGCGACGTCAGTTACAATTCAACATAATTTCAGACCAGGCCTTGTGGGCTTAAACGGTTTTTTTTTTTTTTTTTTGCAAAATTTTCAAATTTCTCAACACCAGATATGGGACATACTACCAATATTTTTGTATTTAATTACATGCCAATTACTTTTAACGTCTCATTACATGTAATTGGGTGTAATTGAGTAATTGCCCTGTAATTAAATACAAATATGTTGTTACTAATCCCCATGTTTGGTATTAAACACTTTACAAATTTTCCAAAGTGGTTATTAATGATATAGAAAAATTTCTCAAGTGAATGATTGTGAAATGTAATTGACGTCGCCCAAGTCTGTTTTAAAAGTAAATTACAAATCTATTTTCTGTTGTCAATACTACTCGAAAAATATTATCTTGTTTGTTACCCTGGCCTTAAAAATAATTAACTCATTTATTTTAATAGCTTTTTTAGGATTCTTGTTTCGTGGTCTTTAAACTTATTTTTATGGAACATATTTAAAGAATTTGATGACAAATTTTACTTTTTTAGGAACAACTTTAAATTACGATTTCGCATCTAATGGTGTTTCCGTCTAAAACAAAATCTAACTTACTGCTGCTTAAAGCATTTTATTGACATTTCTCGGGACGAAATGTTAAGATAGAGAGTAAATAATTATAAATAACACAAATTCGTGGATGTTTCAAAGAAACAAAATATTAAAAAACAATTATGTGCTGTAATACTTCAAATTTAACTTTGTGCTGATTTTCATTGAACTGTGGCTCTATTGAAGTTATTTTTTCTATGATGTTGCATTTTAAGTATTAACTGGACTTTCGGCTTTATTATTCAATTTGAAATACCATAATTTTTTAATATAACAATTAAAATTTTTATGAAAGTACGAACCTTAAGTGAACATATAAGAATGGTTTATGAACACATATGAATCATTTATGGATACATGTGGACATATATGAAACATTTGTGTTCATGTGTGGATCCATATATGTCAACTTTTAACAGGATAATTAAATGTTTACTCAAAATTTGACAGTTTTAAAATAATATTCGATCTAAAAATTAAAGATTTAAATAAAAAGTTTCTGATAAGTAAAGGGTGTTTTTTATATAGGTATATAACTTTGAAATGGAATAAAACAAAGATGAATTTTTGACATGAAATTTACTTTATTCGAAAGATAATCTTCTGGCATTATAATTTAAATATGAATTTTGGTATATGACCGCCATGGATGGCTCGGACGTAGTCTAATCTGGAGGTCCAATTTTCGATGACTTTTGCCAACATTTGTGGGTGTATATTGGCAATAACGCAGCGAATGTTGTCCTCCAAGTGGTCAGTCGTTTCGGGATTATCAGCGTAGACTATCGACTTTACATATCCCTACAGAAAATAGTCCAGCGGTGGTAAATCGCACTAACTGGGAGGCCATTTCACGGGTCCGAAACGTGAAACGTTTCCTTCAATAAATCAATTGCGACACGTGCTGTGTGACATGTTGCTCCGTCTTGTTGAAGCCCCAGCTCCTGCACATCATTTTTGTGCAATTGACGAACGAAAAAGTCAATAATCACGGCTCTGTATATAGAGGGGGGGAGGGGGTGCTGTTTGTCGATTTATTATTTTGATTATATATTTTTTTGTAACCCGGGAAAACTTATCAAAATATGTGCACACTAGGGCTAACATTTTTTTTTTTTGCGAAATGTTTACCTATCAGCACGTAAAGGGCAATAATGTATTAATATTAGAAATCGCTTTTTCAGTAATTTTAAAACAAAAACCTCCCGCACAAAGTGCATTACCTTAAACTTAATTTTCTTCAAGTTTTTAACATTACAGTTCTACTAGGTGACCAATAATATTGAACAACATATTTTAAATAACTCTTTACTAATTGTGTTCGTTATTTTGCGAATTTTGATGTTTACATCGCGAAACAACGCTCTAATCTCTGTTATCAAAATCGGCGAAACACGTCAAATTTGAAAACTTTTGTGTCCTTTAAGTTGGATATGCATCGTTATTATCTAATTACGTTAAAATTTTAGCTAAATATTAATTTGTAGTTTAATTAAACAAAAAGAGGATTATGCGGAAACTTTTTGAAAACCGCGAAAAATTAAAACTGCATTACTTTATATTTTTTACTTACTAATATACGGCTAGGGTAGCTAAAATTTGATAATTGCAAAAAAAGGCAAAAGTTATAACCCTAATGTACACCCAAACTCTCGACTTATAATAACCCGATTTAAAAAAATGAATATTATGCTTTATATAATCATACGAAATTTCGTGATACAGTTTTATCCGAGAAATGGGCACATATAATTAGATAAGTTTGCATTGGTTTATTTTTAATTTGAAAATATCAGATGAAATTACGTCCGAATAATGGCGTGATACAATTTAATCTCATTTTAAATAGTGGTATAAATTTATATCTGGACTGATACTAATATATATATATAAGCTATAGTTGTGGGGAATGAGGTTCTTTCATAGAGGTGCATCTAGGTGCGGAAAGCTTTCTGTCTGCTATTCACTTGGGAATAGCAAGAAGCGATTCCTTTATTGAAAAATCTAAGCAGCTCACTACGTCCGGTTTCTAGTAAACCACGTATTCCCTGGAAATGTCGTTCAAACACCCGTTTGTCGGCAGCTAAAGTGAGAAGGCGGTCAATTGATGCCCGACTGGCGATAATATCAAAGCGTCTCGGGTAGTTAGGTCACAATAACCGTGACTGAAACTCATTTGATTTAAACTTCACCTGCCTAGAGGTTGTTGGCAGCCCCAACACTAGGATCGGATGCTGTGGTCTAACCAATCGCACATTTTTAAAATTAAAAGGATTAACGAAACAACACAAATACAAACGGATTTAACGGCACAACCAATTGGCTATCGAATAAGGACAAGAATCGGAACATGGAACGTAAGAACTCTCTCAGAAACGTCACGTCTTGCGCAAGTATGTCGGATTATGGAGGATTACGGATTGGGGATTTTGGGCCTATCAGAAGTAAGATGGAAGGGCCAAGGAGAAATGCGCACTGCTTCTGGACACTATTTCCTGTACAAGCGGTAACAATAATAGTCGTATCCACGGAGTATGAATTTTGCTCACATCAAACATGAAAAGAGCTATGTTAGAACACAAACCCATCTCTGATCGATTAATTATGGCCAGATTTAAAACGAAATACCGCAATGTAACCATTTTTCAATGCTATGCCCCTACCGAAAATGATGATGAAGAAACAAAAAACAAATTTTATGAGGAACTGACCAAGGAAATCTCACGGTCAAGAAAAAGCGATATTAAGATCATTCTAGGTGATATGAATGCTAAAGTCGGAAGAGACAATTCAAACTTGCGATTTATCATGGGCAACCAAGGGCTTGGATCATCTCGCAACAACAACGGTGAACGTCTAATAGACCTGTGCGCTACACATCAGCTGTTCATTGGAGGAACAAAATTCCCACATCGGGACATCCACAAATACACGTGGCAATCCCCAGACAATGTGACTCGTAATCAAATAGATCACTTCTTAATTAGTCGAAAGTTTTAGGTTGCCTAATGGACGTAGGACGGTAAGAGGTGCCGATATCTATAGTGATCATAAATTGCTAATAGGTGATGTAAAACTAAGGCCAAAAGCCTTCTACCACCAAAAATCTTGCAGGAACAAATACAATGTTCATCGGTTACAGGATCCCGCAACAGCCACATCCTTCTCTAATGACGTGTGCAGCAGACTAGATCGAAATCGAACAAATAATTGGACGGATATCGTAAAGTCTTGCCACGAAAGTGCGAAAAACGTTCTCGGTTGCAGCAAACATCATATTAAGCCATGGATCAGTGACACGACGTGGAGTGCAATCGAAGAAAGGGGAAAGCTAAACATAAAACTACAGGCAGCTTATAACACTGCAGATCTACACCTTGCTAAAACCAATTACAACAATGCTGAAAAAAATGTGAAAAAGCTAGTCCGTAGAGACAAACGTGTTTTTTATGATAATATCGCAAATGAAGCCGAAACTGCTGCGTCAAGAGGGAACACCCGGGAAGTCTACAAAGCAATTAGACAACTAAGTGGTGAAAAGTTAAGATCAGCTCCCAATATTAAGGACTCAAATGGAAGAATGCTTACTACGACTGATGAGCAACTTCAAAGGTGGAAAGAGTTTTTTGAATCCCCAATTTCATCAGATGACAATCAAGTATCCACAGAGGCGCCTTTAAGAAGAATCCCGAGGAGGGATATACAAACAAATGCTCCTACTCTATCGGAGGTCACAAACGCAATAACGAAATTGAAAAACAATAAAGCATCTGGCCTGGATAATCTTCCTCCAGAACTTTTAAGTACAACACAGCACTGGCTCACTATATATGCCCTCTAATCTATGAAGCCTGGTCTATGAACAACATTCCACCGGCTTGGAAGGAAGGTGTCATCGTAACAATTCCTAAAAAAGGAGACCTTAGCGAATGTAGAAATTGGCGAGGCATAACGCTTCTAAATACTATTCAAAAGATACTAGCTTTTATTGTCCTTGAACGTATCTCCCCCACTATTGAATCCTGCCTACGAAGAGAACAAGCCGGATTTAGGCGTAATAGATCATGCGTAGATCATATTAATTCATTACGAATAATTGTGGAACAATCAATTGAATGGAACTCCCCCGCTATATTTAATGTTTGTCGATTTCGAGCGAGCATTTGATGCAATAAACAGAAACGTTATCTGGCATTGCCTTCGAAATGTGGGTATTCCCGAAAAAATTATCACCATCATCCAAATGCTGTACAGTGATGCTCAATGCAAAGCCCGATTCAAGGGTGTTGATAGCGAAAGCTTCTACATCAACAGTGGAGTAAGACAAGGATGCGTGCTGTCACCTACGCTATTTTTACTAGTATTGGATATGGTAATGCTAAAGACCAATAACGAAGCACCGGATGGTATTCAGTGGCACCTGAATCAGCGCCTACATGACCTGGACTATGCGGACGACTTGTGTTTGATGTCACACACCCTCGATGGTATACAGGAAAAGATAAACAGGTTGTATGAAAATGGCCTTAAAGTCGGGCTGAAAATTAATTTCCTTAAAACAAAAATTATGCGAATATCAACCGACAACATCACTCCAGTAACTGTAAACGGCAATACCATCGAAAATGTTACAGATTTCAGCTATCTGGGCAGTATAATAAGCACAGATAGCGGTGCTGATGCTGACGTAAAAAGCAGGATTAACAAGGCTCGTCATGCATACGCCTCTCTTAGTCGAGTCTGGCAGTCTTCTCAAATATCCAAGAAGCACAAGATTAGGATATTTAACACAAGTGTAAAGTCGGTACTGCTATATGGCAGTGAAACTTGGAAAGTAACGAATACTATTTCAACAAAATTACAAGTATTCATAAATAAATGCTTAAGGCGAATACTAAAAATATTTTGGCCGTTGCGTATAAGTAACCAAGATTTGCTGCAAACGTGTAACATGAATCCAATTGATGTTGAAATTCGGAGAAGAAAATGGAAATGGATCGGGCACACCCTTAGAAAAGAAAATGCTGATATCGCTAAGGTCTGCTTTCAATGGAACCCGCAAGGATCAAGAAACAGAGGTCGCCCAAAAATCACTTGGCGAAGATCAGTTGAAAACGAATTCAGAAGCAAAGGGATGACATGGCCTCAGCTAAGAAACCTTGCCCAAGGATAGAATAAGTTTTAGAAATGTTGTTCAGACCTTATAGAGATAGTTCTTAAATTCCTGTAAAGAAAAGAAAAAAAGAAAAAAAAAAAAAAAAATTTGTTTGTTGTTGCTAGAAGCTCCAATGAGAGTATATTAATATAAGTACATTAACTAAAATAAAAAAAAAAAAAAAAAAAAATAGTTGTATACGGTTTTTTGATTTAAAACTTCATTAAAATTTCCAGAAATAATTACAGTCATATACGGGTTTTGCTTGAATGTTATTAATTCTTTTAGACTTTATGAACCTGCTAAAAGTTTGCAACTTTATAATATGTAGCAAATTCCTTTCCAGTTGCACATTTTCTTTTTTTCAAAACTTAAAATTACCTAAAAAAAATAAGTTGTTGGAGAAAAAACTTTGAAAATTAAGATATAATGAAATTGAAGATTTTATGGAATTTAGTAACGTACACCAATTAAATAAAAAATACGGAAAAAAAGTTCTTTAGCTCTTTGCATTGCAAAAATCCAAAACTAAGTTCAAAACTCCCAATGTTACTAATGAAACAAGTTCTTTTTTGGATTCCTACATCTTTTGTGTATAAATTTAAGAACCAGAAAGAAATCAATTCAAAAGTCAAAAATTTGGGTAAATTTTGTGTATAAAATTATATACAAAATGATATTGGCAATTAATTCTACTATTGTATTGTACTATTGTATTGATGTAATACATATTTAAATCCAAAATATGATTGTCAAATTTTCTAGTGTGACTCTGTATAACGGAATATACAATTTTATCCAACATTAAATTGTGTTTTTTTTAAATTTGATATAATATCTAAATATATATTACTTTGTATTTTGCAATGTATAGGTATATTTAACGTCACTATTAATTGGATTAGCTTTAGTGTATTCTAAATGGCAATATACAATTATATATTGAGCGAGATTCGATAAGACTTAACTATATATGACATCATATTAAAATTTTTCGACGAAATTAATTTATAAATGAATTTATATAATTATGTCCGGTTAAATACACTGGCAGACATGTATATAAAATAATGTATTATTTTGTGCAAACTTCTTAACTCGGTAATTAAAGATTTATAACCGTAAAAAAACTACTTATTTTTTATTCGTGAACTCAAAGTTATCAGATTTTGCAGTCAATTTAAAAAGAAAATATAATATATAAATTGCCTGACACTTACAAGAAAGCTTTTCCCATGGGTTCCCTTTGAGCTTAATAAAATTCGGATAGGTGATAAAGGAGCAAAAAAATGTGATAAACGCATTTTTCAGCTGCCCAATCCCATGTTTTGGGGTTTTAAAAAGTGGCGGTGAAATTTGACACATCTCTATATGAAAATATGTTTAAAGTTTAGGAAATTTCGACTTATTTAAAAACAGTGTTCAAATACTCGAGAAAACACACATTTTGAAAGCCATTTCGACACTATGTCGTTGGCCCAGGCTGCCACTTATTTGAATTATTTTAAATATTGGTGAACAAATTATTCACTATTTTGTCTCATTCTTCATATATCCGACTTTGTGTATACTCCATGTCTTGTAGTAACAAAATCGTAAATTTCTAAATAAGCGTTTAAGCTCACTAGTGTGATTGTAGTCTAAAAGAAATAATGGTAAGGAAAAAATATACAATTGGAAAATTTTGAAATATACCGGACATCGCCCAGGTCTTAGTTAAACTAAATTACGTATTTCCAATTCACTTTGATTTTTATTTTGGACGATGCTTTTCAACCGTTCGTTTGTGTTTACCGTTCATTTTTACTTTTTTGTCAATAGTTACAATTTTCTTTATTTAGTTTTTTTTTCAATAAAAACCCTTTAAAATTTCTAAAAAAAAAAACAACATCGTTATAACTTAAAGACTTCATTATTTTATATCCACTTATAAGTTTATGTCTGTATTAACTGTTTAATTGAAAATAAATTGGTATAAACAAAAACTTCCAGTTTTTATAACGTACAACATAGAAAATTAAATGCAAACATTTAAAAAAAAAATCGTCAAATTAAAAAATCAATTGAAAGATTCGCTTTTTTTTTAATTTTGGCGATTTTTTTTTTTAATTTTAACAAATTTTGTTATAATTTTAGAGATTGTTTCGATTTTTTTTTAAATTTCTGCAATTTTGAGTTTTGTTTTTTTAAAATGTCCGCAATTTTTTTTTTCAAATTTGGAAGATATTTCAAACGTTTTCGATTTTATTAAATTTTGGCGATTTTTTTAAATTTTGGTGATGTTTCTTAAAATTTTGTAATTTTGCGATTTTTTAATTTAAACAATTTTCCCCCAATTTTTGGCGATCTTTTATAAATTTTAATTAATTTAATTAATTGTATCTACTAAAAATTTGTTTGAAATAAAAAACAATATTCAATTACATTTTTAATAGGTATATCAATTAAATAGTTACAAATTATTTTAATTGTTATTACAATTTCCTCAATAGAGCTAGGAATCAAAAAAATTGAAAGTCAATTTTAGTTTTTTGCTGTGTAGACATATTTAGCACCCTTGCCCCCCCCCCCCCCCTGGATACGTGCCTACTAGTAAGAATATAGGCATCCACATATTTTTGGATTTTTCGTAAGGTGTTAATTAATGATATGTCATTATTTTGTGCGGCATTTCTATATAAAGGTAATGAGATTTATAATGACAATTGTAAGTTCTTGACATAACCAAATATGTTTTTATATAACCACTTATACTGAAATGCCTTTCCACACTGGGAAATGCATTCAGTATAATTAAAAAAATATACTTTTGCTTATTTGTCTGACGAACTTTGTTACTATTGAGTTAGTACGCATATGCTCTGTAATTACATGTACAATATCTCACAAAAAGTAAGTAGGTTTAATCTGATTAAAGAATTTTTTCCAGCGAATCTTTTATGCCATTTAGAAAAGTTCTTTGTTTCACTTTTTCTCATACCCATGATTAAAAATATTAAACTCATCGATTGAGATTTTCTTTGAATTTACATGCTATAGCACCGATAATAACGAAAAAAATAAAACTTTATTAATTGCCTAAAACTAAAGAGTCATTTATAAGCCTTAAAACAGCTTATAAAAACTTTTCGAAAAAGGTTTTTAATTACAAAAGGTACCTTAACATTACCACAACCTCACACAGATACTCTTGCACAATGTAATAAACACGTTTATGGAAAAGAATACGAACACCTACATAAGTATATTCGTAATAAAATTGAAAGTCATAGATAAACAAAAATGAAATGTTTACTATTTTACTTTTGATAGTTAATCCGCTTAAGTAATAAATTCATTGAAAAGTTTGTTTCAGGGTAAATAGAGTGTCTTCAACGTTGAAAAAACTAAGAAAAAGATAAAAATAAAAGATTTCATGAAGAAAATATTTATTACTTGTATAACATGATGTGTAACAAGTGTACTTGAAGATAATGTACACAGA
>CM037853.1:140356580-140385580 GCA_021234595.1 Delia radicum | reverse complement strand
AATACTGGTAAAGTTTGCGCAGACTGTCGTTCAAATGAACATTATATTCACAAGTGTCCACATTTTTTATCATTGTCTGTTCCTCAACGCCGCGCATTGGTCAAGGAAAGAGCTCTTTGTTTTAATTGCTTACGGGGTGGGCACACAGTTTATAGCTGCAAGTCTCAGAACAAATGTCGAACTTGTCAGAGAAATCACAATACTCTTATACACCATTTGCAGGCTGCTCCAGCTAATGCTCAAGTTGATTCGCACACTTCAAACGTTGTTACATCAGAAGCTGACATTTCCCATCAAGTATCTTTAAATACTCTTGTTTCGCAGACTAGCGCTGTATTTTCAGGAAAAATAAATTTTAAACGTCTACTACCTACTGCGTTGGCAGATGTCCGTAATCAAGAGGGAAAGTTCGTTACCTGCCGTGTTTTACTTGATACTGCATCTGAATATTCATACATCACAGAAGATTGTATTAAACGCTTGGGTTTACCACGTAAAGCTTCGCGTATGCCGCTTTCTGGAATTCAATCCAGCAACGCGGACCCTACACGCGGTCATAGTTTCATTCACATTAAGTCTAGATTTTCACAAGATTCGATTGATACTTTCGTACACGTTTTGGGGCACATCACTGCGTCTCTTCCGAAATCTTCAATTACAAGTGTTGAGTCTAATATGTTTGAAAGTGTTAAACTTGCTGACCCAGATTGGCATCGGTCATCACCTATTGATATTTTGTTGGGTGCTGATGAAGTTTGGGAAGTTTTGTCTCTGAATAAAATGCGTGATACTCTTGGTCAGGTCATTGCCGTTTCCACTATATTTGGTTGGGTGGTAACATCCGGTATACTTTCGTGTCGGGACCACGTACCCACATCTTTACTCACGTTAGGTGATCTTGATCAATCGATTCGGGCATTTTGGGAAATTGAAGAATGTCCTTCTACTACAACAAAATTAGATGAAGAAGAGTTAATCGTGGAACAACACTTCGAAAGAACTCATAGCAGACATACCGACGGAAAATATATCGTAGAACTTCCATTTAGAGAACCGAATGTCAAATTTGCAGATACGTACAAAGGTGCCTTAACTCGTTTTAATGCTACTGAACGTAGACTTTCAGGAAACCCTACTCTGAAATCACAGTACACGCAATTTATGCGGGAATACCATAGTTTGGGCCATATGCGAGAACTTTCTCCGGAGGAAATCGATGTTGATGACCATCGACAGTATTACTTACCACATCACCCTATTGTTGGGGCCAAACTAAGAGTAGTTTTTGATGGTTCTTCACGGGACTCGGCTGGTATTTCTCTAAATGATAAATTACACATTGGACCCCCAATTCAGCGCAACTTATTTTCCGTTTGTCTTCGATTCCGTCTCCATGGATTTGTTTTTTCCGCGGACATCGTCAAGATGTTTCGTCAAATTTGGGTGGCTGAAGATCACCGCAACTTTCAGAGAATTCTATGGAGGGAAACCCCTGACGAACCTATTAGACATTTTCAGCTGTGCACGGTCACATACGGAACTGCCTCTGCACCATTTCTCTCAGTGAGGGTGCTTGAACAAATTGCTAAGGATTACAAGGAATCCCATCCCAACGCCTCAAGGATGTTACTTGAGGACTTCTATGTCGACGACGTATTAACAGGCGCCTCTTCTGAAAAGGAACTTCTTGAAAATCGAAATGAACTCGTTGATCTACTATCACAAGCAGGGCTCGAGCTGAGCAAATGGGTGTCCAACAGTGACGCACTAACGACAACAACTCAGGATGCACCAAGTTTCCTAAGAAAAGATGAAGATGGGTCAACGAAGGTTCTCGGTATCCATTGGTACTCCAACGAAGATGTCATTGGCTACAAAATCAACTTGGAAGATTCACAACATGCCACGAAGAGAAGAGTTTTATCCGACGTAGCTCGGATTTTTGACCCGCTTGGATTGGTATCTCCAGTCGTTATTAAATTTAAGATTTTATTCAAGAGCTGTGGCTCATAAATTTGGACTGGGATGACCCATTACCTAACAACTTATCGAATATGTGGCTCAAATATCGAAATGATTTACACAATCTTGACAAGTTAAGATTACCTAGATTTGTACCAAATACTAATTCTGAAATTACTTTACATGGCTTTAGTGATGCATCGATTAAAGCATACTCAGCAGTTGTCTATTGTCGTATGAAGGATGACTATGGCAACGTCCATGTCTCTTTAGTTGCATCAAAAACTCGGGTTTCACCGTTGAAACAAATTTCACTACCTAGATTGGAGTTATGCGGAGCATTGCTGCTTACACGCCTAATGAAATCAATTGTTTCATCGCTACCACATAAAAATGTGAAAATACACGCATGGTGCGACTCCACTGTCGTATTATCTTGGTTGTCCATACAGCCAATTAAACTTAAAACTTTCGTGGGAAATCGCACGTCTGAAATATTGGAAACTCTGCCTAGGAGGGTTTGGAAACACGTTAATACCAAACAGAACCCAGCCGATTGTGCCTCTCGTGGTTTAATGGCTGAGAACTTGCTGGCTCATGAACTATGGTGGTCAGGTCCATCTTTTTTGAAGACTGATGAACACGCAGATGGACACGCTGAGGAAATTACTCAGCCACATCACGATAATATTGACGTAGAGGCGGAAATTAAGAATACTATTATTTCCAATGTTACTACCCACCGACTGTTCAAATATAAGTGACCATCCTCTGAAAACTGCACTCGAGCATTCCTCCACTTGGTGGAAACTGTTACGAGTCGTAGCGTACGTAAAACGTTTTATTAACCTTATTACCCACAAAAATGGAAACTCACCAATTTACCTAACATTTGACGAAATGGCTCAGGCTAAAATTACTTGTCTTATAATGGCACAGGAATGTTTTGCTTCGGAACGAGAAAATCTACAACGCGGGTTAAATCTTAAAAACAATTCACAATTGATAAGACTTTCGCCTTATATTGACAATAATGGACTGTTGAGAGTTGGAGGTCGTATTGGATACTCTGAACTTTCGGATGCGGTCAGCATCCTATAATACTTCCAAGGAAACATAGAATTACACAGCTTATACTTGAAGAACAACATATTAAAAATCTACATCCTGGTGTATCAGCATTATTCGTAATCATTCGTCAGCAATATTGGATTATCGGGGCTAGAAATTTAATTCGACAAATTACTCATAAATGTTTAAAATGCTTCAGACAAGCGCAACATACAACGCAGCAGCGAATGGCTGATCTTCCCGCAGTACGTGTTCGACAGGCTTTTCCGTTTCAAAATACAGGATGTGATTATGCCGGTCCCTTTACTTTAAAGATGTATCATGGACGAAACGCAAAAACCTCCAAGGGATACATATGCTTGTTTGTATGTATGGTGACATCCGCTATACACTTAGAATTGTCTACTGATCTATTTACCGAATGTTTTTTGGCCGCATTGCGTCGCTTCATGGCACGTCGTGGTAAATGTTGTACTATATATAGCGACAATGGAAAAAACTTCGTTGGTGCTAAACGCAGATTGAATGAGATGTACCAACATATACAAAATGAAGATCACAATGAAATCATCACCGCAGCTTTGGCTAAAGAAGGCATCAAATGGACCTTTATTCCGCCCTATTCACCACATTGGGGTGGCATATGGGAATCGGGCGTTCGCTCGGTTAAACTACATTTGCGCCGTGTTCTTGGAAATACTATTCTGACGTTCGAACAGATGCACACGCTCCTTGCTCAAGTGGAAGCAGTCATCAACTCAAGGCCACTGGGGTACGCCCCAGACACCGATACTAATTATCTGTCTCCTTCTCATTTTTTAATAGGTAGACCGACCACTATGATACCTGAGGGTAACTTAACCAATATTAATATTAACCGGCTTAACTATTGGCAACACGTACAATGCATGTATCAAGGTTTCTGGAAGCAATGGAGTAAGGAGTATTTAACTTCCCTTCAACATCGCCCAAAATGGTGCCATAAACAACCAAATATCGAAATTGATGACCTGGTTCTCATAAAGGAGGACAGAACACCTCCCTCTGTGTGGATTACGGGCCGAGTAATTGAGGCCTTTCCAGGATGTGATGGCTTAACGCGAGTCGTGAAGCTAAAGACAGTACAGGGAGAGATGACCAGATCCATCACCAAAATAGTCAAGCTACCTATATGCTGAAACAGCGTTTCAGGGCCGCCCGGGATGTTGGGGAACAGTCCCAGTAAATTTGAATATAACGACTATTTACATATTTACATTGTCTTGAATTTACACTCATTTTTTATTTTTACTCTTTTTGTCTTGTGTTCAACCTTATTTTTATTGCTATGCCATTTTTACTGCATACATGTTAGTTTCAGTTGAATTTTTGCCGCTAACATGAAAATACAGTCCACTTTATAAATTAAATAAAAGACGTTAATAAAATATAATTAAAACCAAAAATAACTAAATTGTTTTAATAAAAATCGTTATCACACACATAATATTAATACTCCTGTGCCAAATAACATTAATATCAGTGACAGTAAATCAAATATTACACGGCTTTGACTTTAAAGCTACTACACAGGAAGATGTTCTTGAATCTATTTTGAGTATTAAATCTGAATCTGCTGGTCATGACGGAACTCACCCAAAATTCATAAAACTAATTCTACCATACATTCTGCCTCATATAACTCATCTGTTTAACACAATTTTAACAACATCTACATTCCCTTATATGTGGAAATATGCAAAAATTATTCCCACCACCAAAATCTATTCATGAATATCGGCCAATTGTAATCTTGCCATACTTGTCAAAAGTCTTTGAACGCTTACTTCATTCACAGATTAGTAAATATCTACACGATAACTCCTTGCTTACTGATAAACAATCTGGCTTTAGACCACAACATAGTTGTGTTTCTGCTTTATTGAAGGTCTCTGAGGAATTAAGAATTAATGTTGATGAGAAAAGGATATGTTTTCTAGTTTTACTGGATCACTCAAAGGCGTTTGACACTGTGGAAACACTCTATTCTTTGCCTTAAACTTAAACATATGTGCAATTTTTCACCAACTGCGGTAAAATTAATATCTTCATATTTACAAGATAGAGCCCAGGCAGTTTACTATGGTAATGACAAATCAAATAGTAGTTTAGTATCGAGAGGGGTACCACAGGGTTCTATACTTGGTCCACTTTATATTCCATATACTCAAATGATTTACCTTCTCAACTTAAACACTGTGGAATACAAATGTATGCGGATGACGTACAACTGTATATCAGTTGCCAACCATCCGATACCACAGAATGCATTAGTAAGCTAAACCAGGACCTAGACAGAATAAACTCATGGGCTTCAAGGAATGGTCTTTGCTTAAACGCTAGGAAAACTAAAGCTATGGTAATTGGTAAGAGCAAACTGATCCCCACATCTTTTCCGCTAATCCAAATAAACAATTCGAGTATAGAAATAGTGGAATCAGCTAAAAATCTTGGTGTTATATTTAATTCTAAACTTGACTGGTCTAACCACATTAATGCAATATGTGGTAGAACGTTTCTCTATGTTACGCAATCTGTGGATGACATAATATTACACTCCGTTTGAAATACGTATGTTATTGGCAAAGACACATCTAATGCCAACACTGTTGTATGGGTGTGAACTTTTTCCAATCTGTGATTCGGCAAGTCAGAAAAAACTTAACGTTACTTTCAATAATATCGCCAGATACGTTTTTGGTATTAAGCGGTTCTCAAGAATTTCTCGTTATGCAAAGCAGTTATACAACATATTTTTTGATAACCTGTTAAAATGCTGCTGTCTAATTTTCTTACATAAAACTATTTATTCAAAACAACCAGGCTATTTATACAATCGTCTTATCTTCTCTAGATCAAATAGAGGAAAAAAGATAAACAGTTTTCGATATCGTAATCAGATATCTGAAAGACATTTTTTATAAGCTCCATTCGGCTATGGAACCGACTACCCCACAATATCCAAGCATCAAGCAATGCTAAGCACTTTAAACGCGAAATATTTAAGCATTTTTCTTAACTTTTTTAATTAAACTATTTTATATTTTTTTTTTAATATTATTGTTTTTTTAATTTTTTTAAATTTAGTATTTTCTTTAAATCACCAAGACTGTTTTATAAAATTATTTATTTGTTGCCTACTGTATTTTGCCTAATTGTATATTAATCTTTTATATTAGTCAAACTTTTTATATGCTACATTTGTGATTAAAGTTATATGTACAGTGCTATAAAAGACTCGTTCTTGTTGCACTGTGTACCAAATAAATAAATAAATACAAATAAAATAAATAAAAATAAATTTTCATCAAGAAAGACCCATTACAAAATTTTTTGAAAAGCAATTAAGCCAAGGGTTTGTACAAGTTTGTCTAGCAGCAGCAGGCAACTGAGTTCCTGCTCTAGCTCGTCGGAAATCGAGGGGATTTATTAGCTACTATTCCTGAAGGGTCAAATAATAAATTTGAAAACAAAAACTCTATTGATTATTTCTTAGGACAATATCCTAATGAAGAAATATAGAGTATATGGCCTCGAACTTGAATAATTTTCATTTTCATTGCACAATTAAAGGTCGAAAAAACATAATTTTTATTTTTAATAAAAATTATAACAAACTTGTGAAAAAAGGCAAAGTACCCGCCTAGTTTACTTTCCCTGTTTTGCTAACTAACTTAACAAAATATAAAAAGGAGAGAGAAACAAAAAAAACGTGTATTGAATATCCACCAGAGGTGGATCTTGCACATCAAACAAGTTTTCAATTTATTTTTTGATCAATGGTTATAATCTTTAATTTCAAACTCATATGTATATTAGTTCTCATGTAGTGAGTAAACTAGTTCATATGAATGCTTGAGGTTTGGCATGGGATTGTTACCGCTTTCAAAACGTGTTCTGATGATGGGAACCTAGAAAATTCCCGAAATAGATCTATCAACACATTCCTGAAAGGGTCAAATAATAAATTTGAAAACAAAAACTCTATTGATTATTTCTTAGGACAATATCCTAATGAAGAAATATAGAGTATATGGCCTCGAACTTGAATAATTTTCATTTTCACTATTCAGATTTTGATTAGATTCGGATATGTCATAAATGGTACTTAACTAACTAGCAAGAAAAATAGCAATCGACAGCTCCAAATTAGGCATTTTAAAAAATCTTTAAAATTTATTTTAAAAAATACGTTTTAGTAGTTTATAAAATTTGTGTGTGATTTTAGATTCTAGGCTAAAGTGGGTTAATGATATTCTCTTGTATAAACATTATTTTTTTTTTTGCAGGTCGAAGTGGTTAATGTACATAGTTTTTTACAAAATTTAATGTACATAGTTTTTTAAACAAAATTTTAAACAAAAATTGAATCTCGCTCCTAGACGAGGACAAGAAATCCTCATTGAGTTTGTGATTTAACATAACAAATATCTCTAGAAATTCTAATAACAAAGTCCCCTGAAGATTTCCTTGGGCAGGAATGAAATCCGGATAGGGACACGCCTACATCAGATTGTTTTTCACAATTTGTTAAATAAGTTTTGGGACTTTAGCACATTTAATTACTATAAATGCAATTAATGTTTATCCCGATGAAAATAAATTTAAATAACAAATATGCAGGTGCTTGTGCAAATTTAAATGTAACTGACACTAATAGAAAACATATGATTTTCTATTGTTGATTTACTTGAATAAACGTCACTACATTGCTAGGTCTGTCAAAAAAACAGAGTAGTATTTGGAAGATGACAAAGCCAATTGTAACAATATTTTGTTGTTGTTTTTATTTTTTCTTTGATATTTTAAATTTTGAATCTCGCTCCTAGACGAGGACAAGAAATTCTCATTGAGTTTGTGATTTAACATAACAAATATCTCTAGAAATTCTAATAACAAAGTACCCTGAAGATTTCCTTGGGCAGGAATGAAATCCGGATAGGGACACGCCTACATCAGATTGTTTTTCACAATTTGTTAAATAAGTTTTGGGACTTTGGCACATTTAATTACTAGAAATGCAATTAATGTTTATCGCGATGAAAATAAATTTAAAAATTTATTAGGTTCAAAGCGAAACTTATGGTCTCCTAAACACCGTCCAGTGCGAGTTGAATACACTACTTCTATCAAACCAAATATTAGTCAGTTTCTAATAATTTTTCTGTTTTATTACAATGGAACAATTTGTGAGAGGATATCTATTATATTGCAGAAAAATACGAATTTTTTACACAATCAGTTAAAATCAAATACTGTTTATATGATATTTTGTATTTGTATTTAATTTAACTTTTAAAGTATTTTTCAAATTAATAAAAATAAAAAAAAAATAATTTTGGAAATAAATTGTAAAAGGTGGTTTTAATACTATAGTTAATTTGGTAGGATTAAATAAAAAACACTCTTGGGTAAACAATCATGTATATTCAATTCGGTAGTTATAACTACAAATTCAATCGTTCTAATAAAATATTGGTAACAACGAATTGTTTTTTGCCAAAATTCGGTTGGCAAAAATATTCGGTTGCAACAATGAATATGTTTTCTGTGTGTGTGTTTATCAGAACAATTTTGGTAGCAACGTAAACAAGTTATAAACATTAGTTCAAAATTAAATTTTTGGTAACAGCTTTTAACAAAAATTTTTGGGATATTAGCAAAAATTTGTGAAAAATAGTCAAATATTAAAAAAATTTTCTACTAACTGTTTTTTGAGTGTATACTTGTTTGTAATTAAAGAAGTGCACAAACATATTTCAACAAAGAAATCATTAAAAATTATATCAATTTTTAGTTTAATCGACCTCTTTTCTAATTATATTTAAATGTTGTATTAGATATTCTAATTTGGGCTTTCAAGGTCATATATTTTTCTAAATGTAATGAATTACAACTCTACACAACCACAAAAACAGAAAATTAACACAGCTTCAAATTTAATAAATAAAGCTATACAGTTGAGTGACAACAAATTCAAAAACAAAAATATAAATAAAGCGAAAGATATATTATTACAAAATAGTTACCCAAACAATATTATAAATAATTTAATAAAAAAGGCTACTACTGAGAATCCCTTAAAAGTAATATTAACAATACATCTGGCAGCACCAAAAAATTTTATAGTCTTTCATACATACCAGGGCTTACAGATAGAAAACAACTAGAACAAATAATAAATTACGAAGAAGCATCATTAGCACATAAGCCCAACAAAACAATTAACGCACTATTTACACAAACCAAAACGAAAATATAGAAAGGACAACATAGCAATGTGGTATACGAAATAAAATGCATAGGCAAGTCAAACGAAAGCTGCGATACCGTTTACATAGGTACAACAAAAAGAAGTTTAAACACAAGAGTAGCAGAACACGAAGCAGACATTAGAAAAAACAAACTCTCAACAGCTTTAGCACAGCACTGTCTAGAAAAGGGACACACTGCAGATCTTAATAATGTAAAAATTTTAGACAAAGAAAGACGAGAGAATAAACGATATACTTTGGAAAGTTTGCGAATACAACAAAAACAATAACGTGCAATGAATAAGAAAGATGACATAGACAACATTAACGCAAATTATACCATTGCAATAATTTAGTTTAGTTCCTTACTCCAACTGTGATACTTAGTTTATAAATTTTACTGTGATATTTAATTTTTACTTTATTATTTTTACATTTATTATTTATTAATTTAATTTGGTGTTTTATGTCGTGGTGTATAAAAACAAATTATATGTTTTTAAAATTTAAATGTAAAGATTGACGAAAGATTATTTGTAAGTAAAATTGTTTTATAATACTAAGTTATCATGTTGTCGTATTAACTATTGTTCCCTTTGTATATTTCATAACGTTGCCAGATTTAATAAATATTATCCCTGATGAAGCTGGAAAAATACCAGAGAAACGTTGGATGAAAAAATGAAATAAATTAATCTTTTATGTACATTTAGAAAAATATATGACCTTGAAAGCCCAAATTAGAATAATCTAATACAATATTTAAATTAAAAATTACATTGATAGTATCTTAAAATGTAAATGAATTGCTGCGCTTTGAGTTTTCGTTTGCGATGGTAAAAATATATGCATTAAAAAGACATTTCAATTATTACTTTACGTTTAAATCCCATGCATTATGTAACTGATCATTGGTAAGTCATTATTTTATGTTTTGAAATAATGTAAAAGGTGATTGTGTGTCATGTGTGTTGTAATAATTTTATTTTTGATAAAAATTACCACACATTACCCAAATATAGGTAAAGAAATATATCGCAATAGGACTCGACGCATTGCAATCTACCTTATTTCAATGACGCATTTTACAGGCAATGCGCCTACAAGTAATGGATGGACTCATTGCCTAGTAGGGGGTAAAGTAACTAGTTACTAATATGGTTACCAGGATGCTGAAAATAATGTGTGTATAAATAGATTTCCTTAAAAAATTTATAAAAAATCTTTTAAATTTTGTATTAAAAATACAAAAATTGTTCACTCGGACTTTTCATATATTTAGTTAGAATATTGTCCTACCTCAAGTCCAAAAATCTAATATGATATTGTCATATTACTTTTAATTAAATAATTTTTTAATTAAATAAATAATGTGGTCATGCTGACATTCGAACATGGAATCACTAGCTATTTGTCGAGAACTCTGGCAACTGAGATTTCATCCCTTAATAATGGGTTGTTTAAAATGTTAATCAAATTGGTGTCCTTCGAGTTTTCGTTTGTGATGTTAAAAATATATACCTTACTGTCATGTTTACAAAACATCACAAAGTAATGTGTCTAACTATAGATTTTGAAAAAAAATATTTTAAATATTACTTTACGTTTATATTTCATGCATTATGTAGTTGATGATCGCTAAGTCATTATTTTCTGATTTGAATTAATGCAAAAGGTAATGATGTATCATTACAAGGTAATCCATGATTTCCAAATATTGGTAAACATTACTTTATGTTTTAAAATAATGTTGAACGTATGGAGTATACAATACAATGTAATGCATTATTAAACCAACTTTTGGTAGCTCATTACTCTATGCTTCGAAATAATGTTGGATATAAGGATTATTCATTACAAAGTAATACATTATATTACCGATTAACGGAACCTCATTACTTTTTGTTGAAAAATAATGATACAAGCATTACTTTAGCGCGCCCATTACCAAAGTTTTTCTGGGATATTAATATAAGTTGACCTTTTTTGTTTTAAAAATGTTGTTTAAGCCATCCCAGCAAAACCACTCATAACCAAATAATGGGTAATGCAATGTGTCACCAGGGCAATGCAATGTGTCTAGGGCTCGACGCATAACATTAGAACTTTCTTTATTGATGAATTGTACTGGCGATGAGCCGAACTGTAATATATGGACTCATTTCATTGAAGCGGGGTAAAACAACTGGTAACTTATATGGTTACATGGTTGGGAAGTAATGTGTCTTTAAATTGTTAAAAAATTATAAACAAAAATTTTTTTAATAAAACCAACTTAACAAAAGTTGATGTTAAAAATACATACCTTACGCTCATACTGTCAAAAAAGCGCAAAGTAATGTGTGTAAATACCAGTGACGTTCCGTCTAATGTGCGGAGGTGTTCTCTGAAACTATTTTCATAATTATGTCTATTTTAGATTTTTATAATTTTTTCCTAAAGGAGCATATACACGACACCAGCATGCATGCGCAATCAAGTGATTGTGCATGCCGATTGACCGTGGGTTGTAGTTTGATATTTTTATGATTGTACCAGCATGCATGTATCGTGTTTGGTGAAATTAACTCAGTTTTTAAAAGTTTTCAAGCAGCAAACAAGACCATGAATGCAAAAGAAAAATTATTTTGGGAAGAATTCCTCGATTTATACAAGTCAATGCCGTGTTTATGGAAAATTAAAAGTTCAGAATATTGCAATCGGGATTTAAAAAGCCAATGTTAAAATGGTTGAGAAATTAAAAGAATTTGATCCAGATGCCAACAGATACAAAGTAGTATCCATAACGACCTTTTCTACACACTTTTTGTAAAGAAATGAAAACTGTACCAGCATGATGGTGTGGTGTATGCTCAAAAGCTCAATCACACAATCACTTAATTGTGAATTCATGCTGGTGTCGTGTATTGGCCCCTCAAAGTTCAAAAATATTTCCTTACATACAGTTGTTTGTATACTTACGTACACGTTGTTCAAAATTGTTAACAGTAGTCGGTTACTTTTTCGGTTACTTTTTAATACTCGATACTACTCGATATTTTTAAATAAGACACTCTATACTTTTAACGGTTTTTAAATTTAAAATTGACTTTAATCTTTTACAAAAATTTTATGAAAATTTAACAAATTATTCAATGTTCTTTATAATTTTTTTAGCGGAGTCGCATTTCTGTATTGTTTTTCTGTCCAAAATAAAACTCTGAAAATATCAAGTAGTTACTTTTAAGTATGGAGTACCCATAACAAAGAGAAATACCAGATACCAAATACTCATTCTTTTACCAGCACTAGTTAACAGAACCCCTGTAGAAGAGCATTAACAAGTACAACCAATATCGTATACAAACTCTTCAGTAAAATACACAGAGCCTACTGCCACAGCAAAATCAAATGTTGAGAAAAAAGTGTTAAGAAAAATGTATTCTAAAAGCGTTCTATATTACATGCCGTGCATCAATATTGTTGCAACTAATTCAACACAAAACGTATGCAAGCTATTCAAGAGAATGCACAGAACCTACTCAGCAAAATGAAACCATTAGCAAGAAAGTTGCAAAAAAATATAGAGACAATACTGTTGCTACCTATGCAGAAACATTCATACATAATAAGTGTGTACCATACCGATTAAACATCGGTACTTTCACCCCCAAAAAATCGGCCAGAAAATAGGGCAACTTTGTTTGGCATTTTTAATATAATAAATTTTTTTTTTAAATATTCTTTTGTAATATTGCAAAAACATCAAAGGAATTTTAAGATTAATGAGCTGATTACATTTAAAAGACGATTTTTGTATTGCACATTTAAGTTTATATGCCCACGACCCATTCCAAAGTGCATACATACGCTAATTCCTTAATCCGATCTTTAAATCGAATTCAATTTTCAACGAATCAATTCATTTTATTATTTGAAATATTTTCTTTGGAATTGTAATTTCTATCGACAAATATTTTTTAAAACTGTAAAAAAATACAAAAAATTTCTATGATGATGTGATTGAAATTTCATTCAAAATATCTACATTTCATACATTATGTAATTGATGATCGGTAAGGTATTATTTTATGTTTTTAAACAATGTTGAAGGTAATGAGGTATTATTACAAGTTAAGCTATGAGTGTCCAATTTCCGGTAACTCATTAGTTTATATTTTAGAATTATGTTGAAGGTCAACATGTATTACAATGTTATGCATTATGTAACCAACTATATATTCTTAACTCTTTATTTAATATTTCTAAATAATGCCGAAGTTAAGGAATATTCATGACAAGGTAATGCACTGTATATACAATTATATGTAACTCATTACCTTTTGTTGGAAAATAATGATATACGTATGGATTATACATGACATTGTAATGCATTGCTTTATGGCACCCATTACCAAACTTTTCCTGGGATATAGTTTTCGAACATATTGTTAATGTTAATATTGCCATGCTTAGGGTACAATGATTCCTTATTCATCCCTATATTTTATATTGCGTTAATATTATTTCTTTATCCTTTTACAATATTGTTTAAAATCAATGAAACGTATCCTTTTTTTAATTTATATACAAAACCCTTTTCTAAGATTATATTTTATTTAAGATTTACATTTTCTATGGCATTATACATACCCGGGTAAAAATTAACATATATGCATCCATTTATGGACATGTATGTATACACTGAGAATACTATGTGACAAATTAAATTTCTTTTGAAAAAAGGACGACTTACATTTCAGTAAATTCAACTAACATTGATATTTGCTTTCCACTATTCAGAAAATGAACCACATTTGTAGAAAAAATTAACTTCATATGTAGTCAAAAGTTAAAAAAGATTTATTTGTGTTTTTAGTTAAATTTTTAAAGGAAGAAAAGAAGAAGAAAACATTTTTATTAAAATTAAACGGACCCAATGGATATGCATGCCAGAGACTGACACAGTTTCATCCCCTACAAGGACAAGTCAGTGGAAAATTTATGTGTCAATTGAACAAAGTATTTTAAATTGTTAAATTGCTCTATATCAAAAACCCATAGCCATACAACATGCTATGATGCATCACCTCTTAGCGAGTTGAGCCACGGTCAACACAGCGATGAGAGTTTCTAAGTGGAGTTTTGTCAATCACACAGCATTCACAATGTATTGTTTTTAATCAGAAGAGACATAGTTAACTAATACCTATGAACAATTTATTTTTTAACTACAATGCTTCCCCCTTTTTAATCTTGTTGTTATATCTTTTTCACAAGTAATTATCACATTATGATCCGTTTTATTCACATTCATTTGTTGGATACCAACCAAGTGTATGTTAGGCATAGATTTGCCGCTTTTCAAGTTTTATCAATTGTTTCTGGGGTAAAGTGTTTGTAACCGTCATATAATGAAAATCGTAATTAATTTTATTACAACTAATTACTGAAGTTTTTTTGTTAGATTTGTACAGCAAGAAGAAGAAGAAAACATTTTTATTGAAAAATTTATTTTTAAATGAAAATAAAACTACTATATACAATGAATGTAAATAAACTACAAGTGCAGCAAAAATTAAATTGCTTCTAAAAATTATTTCTTTTTTTCACTTAAAACTGAAGATATTGTATTACAACTCAAACAACGACAAATATTAACTGCAGAAGTTCCCTGAGTATGACCATGTATGGAAATGTATTTACATGTATAATTATATATGTATATATTAACTCAATTTTCGTTAATGCACACACATGCACATATATAATCCCTCATATGAACCTATATGAATCATTTATGAACATATATAAATCATGTATGGGTTCATGTTTCCATGCATGAATCATGTGTGCTTATGTATGTATCCATATATGTCGATTTTTAACAGGGTAATAAAGATAATATGGTTTCATTATATAATACTCATTCTTAAAGCATATACAATAGTTTTTTCTGGGTAAAAGTCATTATAAATGTGTCAAATACAAACATTTAAATATTGAACTTGGCTTTATTTATCTATTTTTCTTGTTTATAAAACATATAAATTATAAATAATTGATATACAGTGAAGTATCACAAAAACTTATAGTTGAAATATCAGAGAGCTTATACTCAAAGTTGTGGATTGAAACTGTTTAACTTTCCTTTAGAAACTAAAACGAAATCATTTTTTTTTCTTTAGAAACGTTTGACAGAAATCATATGTTTTCAAAAATATTTCGACAGTTTTTCGAATAACAGTTCGAAATTTTATACATTTATGTATGTATATGAATTAGAAAACACCAAAATTCGATTTGATGTGTTTTTCAAATTCATTTAAATAGTAAGAAAACAGTGGAAACGAAACTTGTTTCAACCAATTCCAAGCCTAAAGCGCATGTATTGGTCTTAAAACCGTAAAAAAAATTATTTTCCTCGATCAAAGATCAAAGATTTTCTCATTCAAAAACAGTTTATGCTTGACCACTCATCTTTCGAATAGTTTTTGAAACAGCAAGAAAAAGTGTGCTATTATTTCACCCCGAATTTCCCTACTTTTATAATGCATTCTCTAGTAATAATTTTTTTTTTTTTAATTTAATTCATTAAAGCTCTAGAAAAACACACAGGGAAAAAAATTTCATCATATTGATGAAATTGCTTCATAAATCGTTTGTCATAAATTATTCATCATATTTATGAAGTTTTCAAAAATATGATGAAGAGTTTCATAAAAATGTATGACAAATGTTTATCATATCATAAACAACATTTTCATTACACACAAAGTAGCCACTACTGATTTTTCTAATCTAATGCTGGTCTTTTAGAACAGTTCATAAATTTAGCATATAACAAGTACAAGGCTAACTAGAAAAAATTTCACGAATGTTTGGTTACTATTCTGTATTCTGTATTCGGCATTTAACATTTATTTTCTTTAATCTTGATGTAGCTTTGAATTAGTGTTTTCTTACCTTTAATTTTTTTTTAATTTTGTTTTTTAAAGCTGGAAAGCTGTTCAAAAAAATTTTAATTATAATATTTAAAGCACTTTTTTCAGATCCATATTATCACTCAGTAAACAGATGTGACTTATCATTACACTCTTACCACTAATTGAAAATAACAAATTTAAGAAAAATCCAAAAATATAATCTTTTATAACCTTACACATAGTACTTTTAATAAAGTGAAGTTTGAAGAAGTTGAATTACCTCCGTCATATGACAACTCCACGCTAAAATCATGCGTGTTTCAACTCAATTTGCACTACATCTGAATCAGTATATGTGATGATTTTACTACATCTATATCTAGTCTTTTTTCGCTGGATATATAATTAAAGTATAAGAGTATTTAAAACTCAAAAAGTACCAGAAGTTATTTGAAATTCTGAAACATCAATTAAATAATTTTTGATGTTTTCTTGATTTGATATATAATTTTTTAAATATAATATGAAACGTTTCATAATTTTTATGAAACATTTCATAAACCTTTATAAAACTGATTCCTCGTTTTTATGAAATATTTAATACCATTTATGAATTATTTAAAAAAAAGTTATGAAACTTCATCATATATATGAAACATTTATTAAATAGGAAGAAGCCTTTTTTAAATTTATTTTAAGACTCATTAATTTTGTCCATACTGGTAAGTATATAGGTAACCACATATTTTTAAATTTTTTGTAAGTTGTTTAGTAATGATATGTCATTATTTTATGCTACATCCCCATATAAAAGTAACGATATGTGTAATGACAATTGTAATTACATGTCATTACCAAATATGGACTTATATAACCACTTATATGGTAAATCTTTTCTACACCCCAGTGCATTAATTTAACACAAATAATAAGGACTTAAGATAATTTTTTCATTATTACAATACAAAAATAATGCGTTACCCATAAGTACTCATTTGTATCATGATTTTAAATATAAAGTAATGATAAAACAAAAACTTAAATCTTTTTCTAGACTCAATATATTTCACTTCTAGTGAGTAAATATACAAATATAAAATAATGAGAAATAACGCTGGTTAACTACCCAGCAGAAACTTTTTTCTTATAATTAGGCATTTTCATCGATTAATTTAACATTGGCTTCTCATAGGAAGGAAGCATTCCAAATATGATTCTTTGGAAGTTTTCTGCATAACGACTTTTTTGGATATTATTTAGGCATAAATATTAATAGGAAGTTATTTTTCAGCATTTAAAAGAATGATTCCTTCCTAGGACAACACTCTAAAAAATTATTGTAAATTTACTACTATAAAACGAGTAAAGTTTCATACAATAATGCCCACTTACAGTATTTTTACCAATTATGTGTTTACAATTAAACACATTATGCCTAAAAGTAGTATTATTTTGTTAAATACAACTTTTACGCACAAAGCTTGTAAATATACTAACTTATAATAGTAATAAATATTTTGACATTTTTAAATTGAAAAAAAATTTAACAAATGAAAAAAATGTATAACTGTAGTATTTGTGATAGTGTTTAGTTTATAGTTTATTTCCAAGTGTTTGCAGCCTAATTGTGGGAAAATATTTTCAAAATATAATATATGTACAGAGCTTTAAAGAATAAAATTCTTCATTCGATTTATTCAGTCACTTTTTACTCAATCGATTAAAAAATATCGCCAATATTGAAAAAAATTGCCTTTTTGCTTTGCGATGCTTTGTTTTCGAGAAAAAACGCGATCTAAGAAATTTAGAACCGGTATTGGGGTTGAGTTTTGAACACCGGTGCAAACATTTTTACAGTAGCTCTTTTATTTTTTTAGTTATGGACGGTTTTTATTTAGTCAATTTTTGGAAGGTACATATTTCGAAAACTAATAGAGCTGGAGGAAAAATGGTTGCACCATTGTTTAAAACTCAACCACATTACCCCTACAACGATCCTAAATTTCGAATTGATTAGCTGGATTCGTAAATCGCGTTTTTCTCGAAAAGTAAGCATCGCAGATAAAAACGAGTATTTATTTGAAACATCGCCTTTGTTTCAAAAACTAACAGAGATTAATAAATGACACAGACAACTTTTTCCAATTTGAGCTATTTTTAACAATTATGGTAATTTTTTTTAAATTTTCGCGATTTTTTACTTTTGCCGTTTTTAAATTTTGAAGTTTTTTTTCATTTTGGCGATGTTTTCACTTTAGCAATTTTTCTCATTTTTGGCGATATTTTTATTTTTGGCGTTTTTTTAGTTTTGGTGATTTTTCAATTTTGGCAAATTTTAATGATTTTTTTTTTAATTTTGGAAATTTTTTTAAATTTTGTCGATTTTTTCAATTTAAGTGATTTTTTACATTTTTTTGCGATTTTTTTCAATTTGGAGATTGTTTTAAATTTTGGGGATTTTTTTCATTTTAAATTTTAGAGTTTTTTCAATTCTTGCGGTGTTTTTCAGTTTCGCCGATTTTGGCAAATTGTAAATCGATTGAGTAAAAAATATATTGAATTCCCAATTATTGAATTCGTGGTGATTTAATTCCCAACAATTGACTTCCCAACGATTGAATTCCCAATGATTGAATTCAATAATTGATATTATCGAATTAGCTAAATTGATTGAATTCCCCACTAGGAATTCCAAAGAATGAATTCTCTGCATTTGATTAAGAAAAAAATTATTCGATTTAAAAAAATCCGATCTGATTTTTTCAAAATAGAGTTCAATCTTTGAAGCTCTGTATATGTACAACCACATATACACAAATATTTATATTATATTTATATTTTTTATTTATTATTATACAACACATTAATAAAACTCTTTCTAAAAATGAATTCTTTGTTTTATTTGAAACATTTTTTGGGCTGGTTTCCTTTCTTACCGCAAGGTAAATATACTCATTTTTAGGGGGTTCTTACGCATATAAAAATGTATTTTTACGCATTTGATCCGTATATTTACAAGTAAAACATGTTTTTTTTACTCAACAATTCAGTAAAATTATTCATTTATTTCTAAATTTAATTACATTTTTACGAACTTGCATAGTACATTTACACGATTTTTGTTGACCAACTTAAACGTAATGTGTATATTTTTTTTCATTTACACACATAGAGTAAATTTACCCAACTTATTGTGGGAGTATAGTTTCCTTACTATAAGTTGGGTAAATTTCAACAGAAATTAATTAGAGTGAAGCCAATGTTAAATTAATCGATTAAAATAAGCAATTATAATCATAATCGGTAAAATGTTACTCCTCACTTACAGGTTAAGAGTTGTCAAAAACTTTTTATTTAATTCTTTTATTTTAAAATCAAATAGTATTTTTAAATTGTTTTATTTTAGTTAGAATTTAATTCAACATATGCAATTTTGTATAGAACGAAATATACCATAGAAAGATTTAAACATGTTAATTTGGTACTACAAATGGGCACAGAAACTTCATTTGAACTGCGAAGTAATAAAAGGGTAAGGAGTTTAACTTATTACTATGTAACATGTTCCGTAATACCAACCTAGGATTTACTGGGTGTTCTCATAACTTAATTCCAGTAAACGCTACAAAAACACTATTGAAAAAACTGCGAAAGTTTAATAATTAGAAAATTTTGGTTTCACTTGTAAACAACCATACTTGTCACCCAAAAGCGATGTGGCAATTCCTTTTTTAGTCAGTGTGCCAAATTCTCCCAAATTCATTGACTCCATTTATTATTCGTTTGGATCTCAAAGTTAAAAACTCTTCTAAGTTTCAAGTCATTTGATTAATTTTTCGACTTGAACTTTTCAACGTGAAACTTTGCATGTCATTGTTTTAAATAAAGTCAAACTAACCCTGTCCATCATTCCTCTCAATGCATAAAACCTTGAGGAAAAAAATGGGAATCTTAAGTCAGTTTCAACAAGTGCCGAACATTTTTAAAATAGTTCATTTGTATATTTTATAAAATGTATCGTTTTTTATGTTCTGGAAGGCATTACTTAATTAACGAGCGCTTCCTGAACTGATTTCAGAAGGCATGAATTTTTTTTCGCGATGTCCATTTTGGTATGTCTATTTTCAGCAGGTGAACAGCGCTTCTGTGATTTAAGAAGCAATAAAATAATGCCTTTGTATTAAATGACAAGCTCTTTTTTGTACACAATAAATTTTCATACAGTTAATGACATTTTTTCATTAATTTAATAATGTATTGCTTACTGCTTTAAAAGAATATATTTAGGAAAGCACAACAAAATGCCTTCCTTACCAAGTGTAGGAGCTGTAATGACATGTCATTACTCTTCCCATTACCAGTAATGACACCATCTCACTATCTGCATTACTTTAACACAAATAATAAGGACTTACTAATTACTTGTTAATTCTACCATTATTTCAATTTTATAAATATAAAGTATTGATCTAAAATATTTTTGAAAATATATTTTTAGACTCAGACTGTTTTTTTACTTCTAGTAAGTAGATATATAACTACTTACGTTTGATGAAATTTTTTTAATAAAAAAATATGTTTTTATTAAATATATATTTTTTTTTTTTTTAATTTTTTTTTTTAGACATTGTTTGAAAACAATTTTAAATAAATATGGAGAGCATTAAATGATACATGTTTTTTAATTTGATTGACCAAAGAAGCTTGATTCCAAAACGGGATATACAAATATTTCGAAAACTTTCGAAAAATTTTTTTTAAATCGATTTTCGGTTTTAGGGTGCTTAAATACATATTAAAAATAATCTCATGTAGTTTACATAAATTTCTTGACTGGTGTTGTTAGCTATAAATTTGTTGATGTAAGCTTTTGTCTCCCTCTGTTAGAAATAAGGCTGAAGGAAGATTAACCCTCAAGCGGTACATAGGTGCGAATTCGCACAAATGAAAATTTCAAAACGCTGTGATTTTTTCTACAAGTACTTTTAATGATTCTCTCCTTTACGTTTAATATGTCTGTACTCTTTAAAACTCACCACCCATACACAGAAAAAACTAAAATCGAGTTTCAATTAAAAAATTTGTAGAATCAATTAAAATTTTTATTGATTTTGCACCTACCACTGAAATGATAGTATTAACTAAGAAAATTTGCAGACCGTTTATTAAAAAATTTTAATTAAAATAGTTGTAGTATCAATTAAAATAGTAGTTGATTTTATATTAAATTTTGATTAAAAGTATAAAACAAATCAATTAAAATTTTAATTGAAAAGAACACTAAAATTAATGTCAAATTTAATTAATAATTTTATTTAATTCATATTTTTAAAATGTCTCCTTTAAAACAAAAAAATCAAGCAGTTTTGCAAATATATAAAATTTTTTTTAATTTAAAATAAGGAAAAAAACATCATATTTCAAGTTTTTTAAAAGGATTAAAAACTATTGATAAAAAGGTTAATTTACATAATACTTAAATAGAACAGGTGAAACATTTGTTTTTCACGTTTGTAATATTTTCTTCAAGTGGGAACATATTGGGAACATATTTTTTAAAGCCACCAGAAACATCATACAACATTAAAGATCGATCTATAATTTTAAAATATTTCTTTCTACACTGATAGAATTTTCCTTCATAGTATTAATGAAACGATTTCATTAAAATCGATTCATTGGTTTAATAAAAATTTCATTAACTGAATGAAATTCATTAATATTGGTATTTTTTTCATTAACCTTTTTATGATTTTTTCATAGTTTCATAAAAAATTTTGACTTGTAATAGTAAAAAAATTTTTTTTTTTTGTACTATCATTTTGAAATAAAAAAACTGAACAATTTCTTTTTAAACAGAATTAACCAAAACTTTGATATAAATAATTTTTTTTTATTAAACTTGCCTAGAGCTAACAGTTTTTGACGAATTTGAACAGTTGGTCACTAAATTCCAGGGAAGAGATTATAAAAGAAAAACGATAGTTTGGTTCAAAACGAGACCTAAATTGTTATCGTTTTGACGATGTACACAAAAGCGTTATGCTAAACGATAATACTTTTATGTTTTTTAACAACATTGTTAACAATATTTAACATTTTTATCTAATATGGTCGTAACTAACTACAAAAAGTTTACTATCATCGTCGATCGTTCTACAGAATTCCAAGCCAGATCGATAAAAAATTACATATTTTGTACCGACATATAAGAAAATATCATCTTTAAACACAAATTATAAAAAATGTAAAGAAAGGTTGGACAATTTTGTAAAAATAAAACAATAAAACAGAAATAAATTAAAATTGTTTTTTTTTAGTTCAGCTTTTAATATTTTAATGCCTGTTAATTATATTTAAACGATTTTTTCAATCATTAAAGTTCTTAATATACATAATTTAAAAAAAGTACAATAATTAAAATATTTCTTTTTTATGGATAAAGAAATTTTATTTTCAAAATTTGTAATCTGTATACAACAATAATCATAAAAAGTGCTAATTATAAAATATCAACGAAAATATTTCATACAAACTATGAATTTTATTCATTAAACACATGAAACTTTCATAACGACTAGGCTAGGATTAATGAAAAAAATTTCATATACTTTATGAAATTTTCATTGGGTCAATGAAACCATTCATTAAAATTGATTTAATGAAACACCTTTCATGACTCAATGAAACGTTTCTTTGGGGACTTTTTATGAAAAAATTCATTGGATTAATGAAGGAATTCATTAATACTACGCACAAATTTCTATCAGTGTATTAAGAGCCATTAGATAGAAATTTTTACTAAAATGTTTCTTAAGTAAGCTATTTTGTTAAAAAAAAAAAAATTATGATGCGTTTTCAATCTAGTAAAAATTAGATTAACTGGTTAATTTCAGTGCAATCATATGCTCTTTGTAATATATTAACTTTTCGATCTAAACGGAGCATTACTTAAGTAAAATTTTAGTAAAAATCCGACTTTGTGTGTTTATTTTTAAATCTTTTTATGATTTTTTTTATTAGATGAAAAAATACAAGTAAAAGTAATTAAAAACAACACAAGTAAAAAAAATGGAAGAAGGAATAGAAAAATAAGCAACAAAACGATCCTTGTTTTAGTTGCTACTAGGGTATTCAATCGGTTAACCGTTACTCGATTAATCGATGAAATGATGTCGAACAATTGTTCGAGTAATTCGAAGTGGCCAATTTCGAGTAAAGAATAACTCGAACTATTTTGGTCGATTAATCGAGTAACTCGAGTAATTTAAAAATATGAACTATTTTATATTTTTTTAATATTTTGTATAAAATAATGTGACTGCTATAGTGAATATTTAAATGTTAAGTGTATTTTTATATTAAGTGAGCACTGTTAAAGAAATAATATTACGAAAAACGAAGAACTTAATGCGAAAAACTCCGATATCGAAGGAACTTGGATATTTTTTAAAGAAACAAGTTCTAAGACTGGGGTGTTTAAGATTATTGGTGCTGATTTGAGGGTTTAAAAGTGGGATCAAACATTATTTTTTTTTTAATTTAGTTGAAATTTGATCTAAAGAAACTACATATAAATACAATATTTTCAAAAAGAAATTTTTAAACGTCATTTACTAAAACTTTTTGTTGGTCCCTTTTATGTCGTTGTAACAAGCCAATTTTAGAAGCCCTATAGGAAATTCATAGCGGTCCTACGCAAAATTTCCACACATTAAAATTTACATATAGAAGTAATGAAGTTTTCATTAATATGATGAAAATCTTCTTAAATATTCATGAAAGTTGTTTCAAAACTTCTTTATAATTTTTTTTTAGAAAAATTACATATCTCAAAATCCCAAATGATAGGACAAAATGGACTATTTTTTCGTTTAGTACTAACACACTAATATAACAAAACTGTGTCAAGTCTGAGTGAAATTAAAAAACGGATCACCTTACAAATAGTTTTATAAAACAGTTTAATACATATTTATGAACCAGTTATATTCAAAGAAAATGAATAATGTCCGAACGAGTACTCGGCTTCGGCTTCGGAGTTCGTCCAAAAAGTGAAGTTCGGCCAAGTTCGGCGTTCGTCCAAATTTTGGCCGAATTTGGCCGAACTACCGAACTTTTTATGATTATTTAATGAAAATTTCAAAAAGCCAAAAGAGTTTAAAAAAAAATTTCAAGAAATATACCTACAGGACTTATAAGTAAATAATCAAATTTAATGCGATATAATTTAAACAACCGTTTACTTTTATATTTTGCAATTAATTTCGAGTGGAGTGTAATCGTAAAAAGAGAATAAAAGGTTCATCAACTTGGGATAGACATAATGCAGAACCAGACTTAGAAGTAGCAAAACCAAATGAAAATTTTATTGAAAAAAAAAATTAAAATGTTTATTACGGAGCCTTTAAGTCCCAGAAATATAAATATATTTCAGTATTGGAATTCAAGTCCATTTACAAATATAAAAGCTGTAGCAATAAAATATTTATCAGCCCCACCAACTAGTGTAGCTAGCGAACAGCTTTTTAGCGCTGCCGGACAGCTGTATTCTGATAGACGAAGCAATTTACATGGTGTGAATGCGGAAAAAATCGCTTTTCTGGCATTACAATATCAATCTTTTTAATTTTAAACATTAAAGTTTAAGTTTTTTTTTTATATCAACTTCAAAATCGATCAAATATTTTTCTTTGACTATAAAATATAGTACAAATATTATATTCTTCTTTGTACTATAGAACAACTATTTTCCAAATATGAATTTGTAAAAAATTATACCTATGAATTTTTATTTTCGTTTATGTTTAATAACTTTTTGTTTAAATTTATTGATCTAAAAAACGATTTATATATTTTTTTTATTAAAACAAAAAGTTCGGCTTCGGCCGAACATTGATATTATGGCCGAAGTTCGGCTTCGGATTCGGCCGAAAAAAGTGAGTTCGGTCGGACACTAAAAATCAATGAAGATTTCAACATATTTATAAAGAATTTCATTGATATAATATCGCTTTTGCTTTGAGTGTACTGAGACAAAACTGTCGCAATAATAAATGATCTTAGCAAATGTTTTTCTCTTTTAGATATACTTTTTACTAAAATTTTTAATTAATTTGTTTATTTTTATATATATGTTATATTAGTACTAATAAAATATAAAAACTTACAAACTTTTGGAAAATAAAATTAAAGTATTAAAATTGTTCGAGTTACTCGAGTTATTCGAGCAATTTTAAAATCTTACTCGCCTACTCGAGTAAATTAAAAACCTCAAAATCGAGTTACTCGATTACTCGAACAAAAGCAAACCCGAGTAAATTGAATACCCTAGTTGCTACAAAAGATTTTGTATTTTTTTCTTGAAATAAAAAACATCATAAGGAAAATTTTTGTTGAATCATTCAACATATTGATAGTAAATAATTATAAAATGTTATTTTATTTACAAACAAATAAATATATATTTTACATCATTAAACGCTTCTTTGTCATATTATAATATTTTTATCATACTAATTTTAAATAAAAATAATGTAAAAATTTTTTTTTTGTTAACATGTTGTCATCATTGGTTAAGATAAGTTTGAAAATTTAATTAATATTTTATTTGAATCAATTAAAAAAATTGTTTAAAATGCTACTTATATTCATACAACCGATTAATTAAAAATTTTTTATCCATAATTTTTTCTGTGTACACAGATGTCTATTCCCTTGCCCAAGGCCGAGAAATTGACATGAGAAATTTCCATAGATGCGAATTTGCAGATGTGTACCATTCGCAACATCTTTCCTTTCAGCTACCGATATACGAACATAATTCACAAGATAATAAGAATAAAAGTACTCATATTTTGACACATTTTAAACAAACATTGGGAATATTGTTATGCTACTAACATTATTTTTTCCTGAAAGAATTTTGATTTATCTGAAAAGTTACGTTTACTTTTGTATTAAAATCTTTATAAAAAAAAATATTATCGTATTAAAAAATGCTATCTTTAAAATTAATTTTTGACTAATTTATCGCCGCTTTCACAAAATGTTGATAATGCTTTTGTAGTTGCAACAAAATTCTACCCCAAAATCATATATTTTTCTTATACCTTGTCCATATTTTTATTCTTCAAATACTAAGATGAAAATCAAAAATCTCAATTCGTACGTGTATACCTTTTACAGGTTGAGGGTTAGAAGAATTCAGTTGTTGTATCGATTCCTGAACAGCCTGAACTCGAAAAATACATATATTGGTTTAATTTTTTTTTTTTTTTGTAAATTAAAGTATTAACACTTTTTAAAGCATTTATAAATTAATTTCATTTTGTTTTTTTATTGCTATACACAAAACTTATTTTTGGAAATGGCCTTTTAATTTAAAACACATCGTAAAACATTTGAATATTTATATACCATCACTTTTAAAGTCATTTTATAACCTTTTTATAAAAAATATGCCACAAAATAACACACACAATCATAAACACAAAATATAAAAAAATATTAAAAAATTAAAAACAATAATGATCGACTGCATGACACCTTACGGAAGTTTATTAATTTTTGCTATAGAAAGATACACGATTTAATATTATTTATATTAATAGAATAAACAATTTGGACAACCATAACAACCATAACAACCCTGGTGGCCATTTCATTATCGGCCCTTCTTTCAAAGGAAAAATTGGGTGCCATCGTGGAGCCATGGAAACACATCTGAGAACAAAATCATTATGGTTATATAAGTTTATATGTGGTAAGGGCTAGTAATTAAAATTTTCATTACAAATCTCATTACTTTTACATGGGGATGTTCTGCAAAATAATTACATATCATTACTAAACACCTTACGAAAAATCAAAAAATATTAACTATACGAATGTTTACTAGAATTGACAAAATTACTGAGTCTTAAAATAAATTAAAAAAAGCACAATTTAATAAAAAAAAAACATTTTGATTCCAACATTTTTTATTATAAAATGTTTCTACATAGGATTCGAACCTGGGCCCCAGCATCTCTGTCAAGCGCTCTTTCTCTATCTCTTCATGTCCCAGTGTAGACAGGTCATTATTTCTCTCAGTACCATTTATAGCTCCAGTTTACTCTCAGCATACTTTACCGCAAATAATAAATACTTACAAATAACTAATTCATTTTCCCATTATTTCAATACAAACAATATTGCGTTACCCAAAAGTTCTTATTTTTAACGTTATGTTTTGTAAGCTCGAAAATGAGGCCGTTTTGTACAAGCAAGTTATTTATGTTTTTACCCATCAAATATAACTTGTCGTGATAGCTTAAATGGTGGAGCGGTTGGCTGACAACCTGGAGGCTCGGGTTCAAAACTGGTTTTTCTTCCATTTGGAACCATTTGTAATTAAACTCGAAGGCGTAATGAACGAAAATCGTGAAATCGCTATTTTCAGGTACAGCCTAATATACATATAAACTCAATTATACATTTTTACCCTTAAATAAAACTTTTCCACCCTACCCTTAAATAATACTTTTCCAAACCAATCGGCAATAACAAATTAACATTTTGTCCATTTTTCAAATGATTCAATACTGAATTTCTGCTGTTTTGCTGGAAAATGTTGATTTTGACTTAGCTCTATACAGCAAAACGCATTTAAGACGAATTTTGTTCGTTGGGTTCTTAAGCGAGTTTGTTTTAACAGATAGTTCAAATTAATCGAGATGCATCAAATTGTACAAATTGAATAAAACAATATATAATTTTACATTACGAGATGAGACCAAAACTCCGATCCATGTAGACCGAACTTTATATAAATTTATAATAATTTATATTTATTTATAAAAATTTATGGACCCAAATTCATGATCAAATCATATCCATATCAGTTATTTTTAATTTTGTTGAAGTTAAAAACAATATTCAATTAATTGTGTAAAGTTTTTGTAACCGTCATGTAATGACAATAGTATTTTTTTTTTTAATAATTAATTGCCCAAGTAAAAAGTGTATATATATTCAGATTTATTTTTTATACAATTAAATGTTTAAATGTATACATTTATATAGTAATATAAATATACATATTTATATCTTATTATATATAGCTTTGTGTTGTTTAAAAAATATTTATTTGGATGTATATAAAGCATTATATTATTTTATATTGTCTTATATATTAATTAATTAAATTGAGTTATGATTATATATGGTCCATTACAAAGCCACATTTAATTATATGTGGTGCAATATGAAAAATACTTTCTAATTGCTTTTAAATATACCCGAGTAAACATGTATATATAGTCATCTTAAAATATATTATAATATGTGATTTCATATTATGTTATGCATATCCATACATATACATTTCTTATGAGGTTACTTATAGAACGATGTATTATTATATATTAACCTTTATAACATTATATATTGAGCATGTATGCTATATATAATAAGATATGATAGATCAATTGTCATTCACAATAATACATCATCGTGGATGGCAGAATATGAAATCATATATTGTGACATATAAGTTACATAATTTGAGATATAATAATATATATACTGTATTATAAAAAATATGTTTTTGTGGCATGCGTTTATATGTTTTATTTTTAATATGTTTTTGTGGCATATAATATATGCTTTTATATATTGCCAGGTGCCATATACAACTTAAGATACAACTATATCTGATATTAAATGATATGATTTGTAATTACGTATGATTCTGTTTATCGCACAAGATTAACAATTAAGTTTGAGA